>APFE030630591.1:0-73778 GCA_000404065.3 Pinus taeda | reverse complement strand
TTATATTCTTTCCACGACTAACCTACGTAGTGAACCGGGGGGTTAGAGGGGGGGCGAAGCCCCCTCTTCGCCGCGCCGATTGCGCAGCGGGGGGGTCACAGGGGAGGCGGCAGCCCCCCTTGTCCGAGGGGTTTGAGGGGGGCGAGTAGCCCCCCTCTACGGGGTTCGGGGCAGTGCCCCGAGAAAATTTTTTTTGGACCCTATATTAGGTTGGGCGAACCTACCTATGGTTTTCAGTCCACAGTTTTGGACGCAATGGTTTTCGGTCCATTGTATTGGAAGCTTCGGCATGTATAAATATGTATTGTAACATTGAAAGGAATATAATGAAAAATTAAGCTGGTAGTCTCGGTTTTGAGATCCAGTGGGAAATCTCTGTGTATATGTGTTTTATGTGTTATGCTCTCGCATTTTTATTTTTCCTGTGATTTAGAATTCGTATGCAGGTAATTTCTGTATGGGGTTAAAACCTACAATTGGAACATCTTATTAGTGTGCCTAGCATGCTCATTTTAAAAAAGATAAAGTCCTAACTTACTAACCCTCTTATATGTTCATTTCCTTGCATTTTATCTTGGTTATTCCTTTTGTTTCCTTGAAACTCCTTGACACATATTAGCATACTTTGGCACCCTGCACATCCTAGCATGTCTTAGCACCTGGCATGCCTCAACATTATTTGGCACATGTTAGCACACCCCAGAACTACCTAGCACACTCTAGCACTCATTGACACTCCCTGACACACCCTCATATTCATTCACTTCCATGCATTTTGACCTAGTGCTCCCTTGTGTTTTCCTAGTACTCCCTAACACTCTCATCATGCATTGGCACTCTCTAGCATGCCTTAGCACTCTTCGATATGCTCGAACACTTCATAGCATGCATCACACTCCTTGACGCACATTGGCACTTGGAAAGTCTTATAAGCATGTTTGGCATGCGTTGATATGACTTGGTATGATTTGGAATGGTTTAATATTAAAGGTATTTGAGATCAATTATTGGAAACTAGATGAGAAGAAATGGAGGAAGATTTTGCACTTAGAATGCATTGAAACTTGGCACTTAGCACCTATTGGCACCTAGTGTTGGTGTGCCTAGTATTCCCCTCATGGAAAAGGTAAATTTATGACTTATTAACCCTATTATGTGCTCATTTCTTTGTAGTTTAACTTGTTCCTCCCTTCTGTTGCCTTAACAGTCCCTGGCATGCATTGTCACACCCTTGTACATCTTGGCATGCCTTATCACTTGGAACATCCTAGCTTGTTTGACATGTCTTCATACTATCTAGCACATGTTAGCATGCCCTAGAATTCCCTAACACACCTTGGCAGTCATGACCTCACAACTAGCATTACATTTTTCCATGACTTGGGAACCTTACATTCACTAGAACATCTCGACACTCCCTATTTGTCATGCCCTTTGTTATTGTCCACAATGTCCCAGGACGATGAGGAGATTGACGAAGGTAACCACAGAGCAAGCTTTTAGTTTGGTCGCTAGCCCTACCAAACCAGAGAGGGCTCTCTCTATGAAATCACAGCCAAAAGATGACTGGAATGTAAAGGATTCTAGTCTAGATAGGTAGGCTTAGGTGGGTTTTGGAAAATTTAGGCTCATCATGTTTGCTTGATGACCCCACCTCCATGGGTTGTACAGACATGGTTTGGTGCTGGCTTGGTGAAGTGGTTATATGCATTTTCAAGGCTGCCTCAATGAAGGTGTCCCATGTCATGTTCTTCTCTTTCAACTGATGGAGTACTATAACCTTTATCAGGCTATGGTGAAAGAAGCTGGGATAATTCACTTTTCCTTTCAATTTCACCCTTTCAGACATTTTGGTTAGGCTCGTATACAAGTAGCTAGACAAATTTAGAGACTTGGGAGCTGTAAATTGCATGAGTAGTCTTATGTGGTATTGATATAGCCTAGAAAGGCTTCCCTCACATGTGAAGAAATTCATGACAAACTTAATCAATAGTGCATATCTCTCCAACAAGTATCTAAATGGGAAAACATGTGAGTGAGCTCCTTTGTATTGTGATTTCAAGTAGGGTTTGTACTCTTCTAGGTCTAGGTTCATGCCTTTGAACCAATTTTCACCATGGTTTGGTATGCCTATAGCTTGAGAGATGGCATCCACTGAAAACATGAAATCAATCCCTGCAATGGTGATTTTGTCTTCCTTCAAGGTGAGGGAAAATATACCTGTGAGATTCTCATGGTAACCTACTTCCTGCACTCTTTGAAAAAAGCCCAAACAATTGACATCTTCAAAGCATTTCATGACAAATGGGGAGGATGTGATTTCATTTCAATTAGAGGGCTCAAACCTCACTATCTCCCCCCCAACCCCCTTAGTATCTTTAGACCAAAATAATTGATGCTATTATAGCTAGGTGCCTTTGGGCTAGGCCTAAATCCACAAATAAGATACTTTTGGTCTATTTAGAAGTGCTTATGAGACATGATAATGATTGAGGGTGGGGTATAAAGGACACATAATGTTTTAGTAAGGCTTTAATTGTTAAGAAATTATGGAAAATTTTCCAGGGAAAAGGTATTTGGTAATAGTTTATTAAAGAGAAATATCTAAAAAATAGATAGCTTAAGGAATGGATTAAAGGGGCAGCTCCAAAGAAGAAGGTGGCATATTATATATGGAGAAGCATGATGAGAAACAAATATCGGCTACAAGGAAACCTGAGATGGGAGGTTGGAAGGGGGAATAGGATAGCAATAGGACTAGATGATATCAACGGAGTGGAGGGAAACACACTATTTCTATTTGCATCCTTGAGGATTTACATAAAAAAAAGGATTTACTTTATGAACTAAATCTCTTGTGACTAAGGATCTTCTTCTGTTACAAGTTATTGGCTTAATGCAATTGAACTTGGATTTCTAGAGGATCTATTTGTGGAATGGGCATGTTTCACAACACAACTAAGTCTAATAGGTTTAAAACTCACTAAGAAGAAAGAAAAGATAAAATGAGAAGGTGTTATGTATAATGAGAAGATCTCGATTAAAGAGATTTATAAACATATTTCTCATGGATGTGGCTTGAATGATAATGCTTTTTGGTTTCATAACATGTGGAGATGGGATATACCTCTCAAATTAAAATGTTTTATGTGGCTGGTGGTCCACAATAATATTTTAACTTGGGATAATATCCATAAAAGGGGCTTTTATGATCTTGGAAGATGTTCTTTATGCAAAGAAGATTTAGAAGACATGGAACATCTATTTCTAGCATGTCCTTTTGCGATCTTGGTATGGGGTGTGGTTCTTCAAATACTTAAAATACATGTAATCTAGAACATGGTTTCCATTTAGAGATGTTTGGAGGTAGGATGGGAGAGTTTGAGAACAGATAAGTGTAAAACAAAGTAAAAGAAGAGTTTAATATTACAATTGATCATTTTCTTTCCCACCATTTTTTGCAAAAGAAGTCCAACAGAGCAGAGCACATGGGAGAGTTTGAGAACAAATCAGTGTAAAAAAAAGTAAAAGAAGAGTTTAAGATTACAATTGATCATCTTCTTTCCCACCATTTTTCACAAAAGAAGGCCAACATAGTAGAGCACGTCACAATATTACGTTCCAAGGAGATTTCTCAGGTATGCTCAGGGAGATTGGTGGATTTGTTCGAATGATCTTCCCGATTGATCCATAATTTTTTTTGGATTTGCTGTTTGAATAGGTAGGGAGAATGAGTGAAGTATTTGAAGGATACAAGCAACAATATTGCAAGATCTCTACAAATATTTCACGAAAATGCACCTCAGAAACTCTTCTCAATGGAGGTAAGAGGATCGATCATATGGTCCTTGCACACTTTTATAGAAATTATTAATTTTTTCTTTCAGTTGATACAAAAACCAAATGTAATAAAGATTGAACTTTTCAACTCTCACGATCATTTGATGTCTTCATCAATACACCATAGGAAGATTTCCATATTGCCCTTGCCCTTTTATCTTCAACCTCTTTTCTTTTTTTTTTGGCTAGCTCGAAAAAAAATTCAAAATTGATACTTACGATGCGATAACCATGTATATGAAGACACCCTAAATCTCTAAGATTGAGACCTAGGATTTGATAGCATTGAAATCTATGCTTTGTTTTTGTGGGGTTGGTAAATTTGTTGGGTACTTGAAATTATAAACACCCGGTTGTGAATAATCATTTGTTAGTTTATTGAATTTCGATTGTGAAGGGTTTCTCTGGTACAATGGATGCTATGTCAAAGGATGGTTGGACTAGTTTCCTATAGATTACTTAAATGTTGTATTTATGGGAATTTAGACATCAAAAATGTTCAATTGCCAGGTTGTTTGTCTGTATATGAGATTTCTTGTGGTTTGATTTATGTGGACAACCTGCTAGACAAATCTATTCGTAATAGTATATGGTATTGATACCCCTTTTGGTTTCTATTTTTGATGGAGCAACCTCTAACAATACACCTTCTACCACAAAGATGTTGTTATTGGATAGAAATCTCCATAGGAGTCTTACACCAGACATATAAATGGCTATTGTATATCATAATAAAAATCATTAACATATGAAGATGTGGCACACCCTAAACTCTGTGCATTCAATCCATTTCCATTTCTTTCATGGTAGATTTTGTTCTGCATAGTAGATGTGTTGTGGCACTTGAGTGTGTTTGCATCAAATATTCTAAGGCCAAACCCGGATTCTCATGTGTCATGGAAATGCAACATATGCCTTTTTCATCTAAGAACTACCTGTAACATCCTAGGGTACTCATGTGCAATCTCAACTCATCCCACTTAACAAGTTACCAAGACAAGACTCATCACATCCAACCGTGGTCTAAAACAATTAAGAAACACAATTTACATCTTGACATGCCCTAGCACTTGGCATGTCTTAGAATGCCTTACTACTATGTGGCATACGTTAACATCCCCTACATTCCTTGGCATGATTTGACACTCCCTAGCACATTGTGGCACTTCCTAACATGCCTTTGTAGTTTAGCATACCTTGGCATTACCTAGCATATAACATTGTCACTCCCTCCTTAACGCACATAGAACTCATTGAAACTCCCTCTCACACACTCTTATTCATTCATTTCCATGAATTTTGACCTAGTGCTTCCTTATGTTTCCCCGACACCCACTAACACTCCCTAGCTCACCCTAGCATGTGACACATCTTGGCCTACCGCCATAACACTCTAGCATTCCTTGGCACTATATAGTATACCTTGTCACTTTCTCCTTAGCACACCTAGAGATCGCTGACACTCTTAGTCACAAACTCTTATTCATTCATTTCCATGCATTTTTACTTAGTGCTCCCTTGTGTTTCCCTATCACTCCTTATCACTCTTTGACACGTATTGTTACACCCTAGCACCTATGACATATTGGCATGTTTCCCTGGCCTCTAGCACACCTTAACACTTTCTGGCATACCTTGTCACTTTGTCCTTAGCACACCTGGAACTCACTGAAACTTCTAATCACAAACTATTATTTATTCATTTACATTAATTTTGACATAATGATCCCTTGTGTTTCCCTAACACTCCCAGCTAACACTTCCTTGCACGCGTTGGCACATCTTGGCCGCATGTCACCCTAGAACTCTATCATTCCTTAGCATTGCCAAGCATGCCTTGTAACTCCTCCTTAACACACTTGGAACTCACTGAAACTCCATGCCACACACTCTTATTCCTTCATTTCAATGCATTATGACCTAGTGCTCCCTTGTGTTTCCCTAACACTCCCTAACACTCCATGGCACACATTGGCACACCGTGGCACTTGTCACATCTTAGCAGGATTTCCTAGAACTCTATTGGCACTGCTTACCATACGTTGTCACTCCCTCCTTAGCACACATATAACTTGTTAACACTCCCTATCATACATGCACATTCATTCATTTACATGTAATTGAAACAAGTCATCCTTTGTGTTTCCTTGGCAATCCCTAACATGTGTTGGCAGCACAAATTAGAACCTAGCACACCTTGGAATGCCTTAGTACTTGGCATGTCTTCACATGCCTAACATTCCTTGGAACTTTCTAAAATGTGTTAGAACTTCCTAAAATTCCCTGTACACCTTGGCACTCCCTAGTTTTCATGCCCTTATAGATAGCCTTTCCTTTTTTGTGACTTGGGAACCCAACCAAGTCACTGAAAAATTAGTGTTGTGCCTAGACCAAAGTCTCTCTTTGTTTGAAACTGCTTTTCCAACCTCTTATCACAATCGTATACTTTCCTCCTATAAGTCTTAATATGAAATTCTCCTAACACACTTCGTCCATGGGACACCTAGAATTCACTGACACTCCCTGGCATAATCTCTTATTCATTCATTTCCATGCACTTTGACCTAGTTCTCCCTTGTGATTCCCTGACACTCCCAAACACTCCTCAACATGCATTAACACTATCTGGCATATGTCAGCACACCTTTTCATTCCTTGGCGAGCCATGGCACTCCTTAATTATCATGCCCTCATAACTACGTACCTTATTTTCTTTTAGACTTAGGAACCCAAGCAAGTCCTGCCTCGACTACAACAACTTTACCAAGTTACATTTACTACAATTAGACTATGCCTTGTTCCCCTAATGGCCTATAACTAATCTTAGGCTTCTCATGCCCAATCTTAACTCATCCCACTTAACAAGTTACCAAGTCAAGGCTCACATCCAATTGTGCCCATAAAACAACTAAGCAACATAGTTTACATCATCACATGCCATAACATATGGCACTATAACAATCCATTGGCACTACATGGTGCAAATTATCATCCCCTGCATTCCTTGGCATGATTTGTCACTCCCTAACAGACCCTAACACTCCCTAACATGCCCTGACACTCTAGCATGCCTTGGAACTTCCTAGAATATAACCTTGTCACTCCCCCCTTAACACACTTGGAACTTTCTGACACTCCCTATCACACACTCTTATCCATTCATTTCCATTAATTTTGAGCTAGTTCTCCCTCATGTTCTCATGGCACTCCCTGACACACATTGGCACACCCTAGGAATTGGCACATCTTGGCATGTCACCCTAGAACTCTATCATTCTTTGGAACTACCTATCATACCTTGTCACTCCCTCCTTAGCACACCTAAAATTCACTAACAATCCATGTCATGCACTCCTATTCATTAATTTCCATGCATTTGAAACTAGTGTCCCTTCTTTTCCCCTGACACTCCATAACTCTCCCTGGCATGCATTGGCACACCTTAGCACCTAGCACATCTTGGCATGTTTCCCTGGCCTCTAGGATACCTTAGCACTACTTGGCGTACCTTTTCACTCCCTCCTTAGCACACCTTGAAATCACTAACACTTCCTGTCACAAACTCTTAATCATTCATTTGCATGCATTATTTTCACCTAGTGTTCCCTTGTGTTTCCCTAACGCTCCCTAACACTTCCTAGCACTATTTGGCACACCTTGGCACCTAGCACATATTGGATGCATGTCCCTTTGGCACGCTAAAATGATTTATCATTTCTTAGCATACCGTGGAACTCATTGACACTCCCTGTCACACACTCTTATTCATTCATTTCCATGCATTTTGACCTAGTGCTCCCTTGTGTTTCCCTAACACTCGCTAACACTCAACACACATTGGCACACCTAACTGTAATGAGTTTCACTAACAGACAACCCAAAAACCCTTCCATAGTCTAGCTAGTTACTTGTTCTTCACTAAGATATTAGGGTTAAGTTTATTTTATAGTGTTCAGTGTGAAAATATTTCTAAGTGTTTTTATCACATCAGTTGGAATGTGGCTAAGCGAGAGCATGATGGTAAAGTTCTTGAATCTTGGACTATAAAACTAACCAACAAATATATGACTATAAGATCTTTGGGAAATTGTAGTTCTCTAAAGAGATTCATGGTAGTGATTTTCCCATTGCACTAGACCCGAGAACTTGATTGTTAATTAGATGCAGAGAAGTGGTAGTTTGATGCAGTAAATGTCAAATGTACAGTTCAACAACATGATGGAGGCTTACCTCTGACATCAAAATTCAGTTTTTTATCTTCGTGGTGCAAACCCCATGATGTCCAAGTGTGACATCCTCCTTGCAACAACACCCTTTAAGTAGTTACCCAGTGACTTCCTTGCCTTTGATTTACCTCTCTTCATCTTGTTCACTCTAAGTTCCTTCTCCCTTACTCTCCTCTCACTGTGCTCTTTTGCTTCCTATTCTCCTTATTGCAATTTCTCTTATCTTTTTACTTCTCACTCCATCCTTCTGGTTATTTAAGGCTTGGCTAACTAGATTTTCCCTTTCCTACCATTTTGCATCCCATTTTCTCCCCATCTATCATTTGCCCTCTTCCTAGGTTTGTTCTAGAATCGCCAAGGTTTGAGCGAGGAGAAAAATCCATTCATGTGTGCTAATAGGTTACAAACTATCTCCCTACCCTCATTAACTACATCAAGGCCTATAAGTATTATGCCTATGAGTTTTTGTGAGTCTCTTCTTAGGTCTTGGGTAGAATTATTTTTTTCTTTCAACTATATGAGTCGAGCTATATGCTCTTTAACCCACCCATTGATAGAGTTCCTTATACTTGTATCATGCCCCTAGTATAAAGACATATGTATAGGTTATTATGGTATATGTTGAACTTTGGTTATTACACTCACCTTGAAGTCATTGAGGATCCATCTAACTCCCCCTAGTTAATACAAGGTTCATTGAGTTAGAAAAATGTGTCATCAATAATTATAAGTGGTTACCTTAAGGAAGGACCGTTGGTTGAAGCCTCATCAATGGAGATTGGGTCGATGTGTAGGGTTTTGATTTAGTTAGACACTATTCACTATTATATTTGTGGGCATAGGGTAATTATGATCTTCTCCATGTACACAAGGATAACTGAGAAGTGTTTACCATAATCATGCAAGTGGAACATCAACATGTACATCAAGGTAACCACAAAATATTTATCATATTTATACAATGCAAGGTGATAGGAAAATATTTACAATATATACCTGAATGTACTAAGATCAGGACCATTAGCATCATATCTACATACTTACCACAAGACGAGGGTCATTACAACCCCTTAAAAATAGTCATAGGGCCTTCCTCTTTTGCATCTCCTTGACCACAAGGGTTTAATTGAAAAACACATAGTTCCTTTAAAAATTTTAAGGTTGAGGCAACCACTTCAAGCCCTTGAACTTAAAGATAACCAAATATTTGCAATTTGTTACAATAATAAGTCCATTATCCACACTCCTCATCTTAGAGTTGGTAGAGAGGGAGAACAATTGATTGATGCCAACCTTGTAAATGAACAACTTTGCCTACTCATTGGTTGGACTCTCCACCTCTAGTTGACACCACTAACACAACCAAAAGTCCAAGATACCCATACGATGTGCCCTACACCCATGGGCTTAGACTACACCTTCAGAAAATATACCTTCAAATTTAGATGTCTGAAAACAGTAATATCCTAACCCAATATAGCCTATTTGTTAGATTTTTGTAACTTTCTCCTTAACTAACTCTTGTTTTTAACTATTTAATCCACTTACCATATACTCTCTCTTGTTTGCACCCACATAGTATACAAGAACACTTATGTTTTTAATACAACCAAGTTAAGAGGGCATGTTTCTTTCTTACACTTAAATGTTTTCAATACAACCAAGTTAATAGCACGTGTTTCCTTTTCAAATTCCAAAAGTATCTATCTCTATAAACTAACAACAAAATCACTGCATAAAATAGGTAAGATTAAAATTGAATTAAAATTAGATTATTATTATTATTATGATAAATACGTCAAATATGGAAAAAATGTTTTCAAACACAACCATAAAAAAAAGTGTTAGTTTGTCAAATACAACTACAAACTTATTAAACCATCCTAGATCCATATTAACCAGGATCTATCAAGCGCTGAGAGGAATCCAATCTCTCGATGTGCAAACCTCTTTTTTGGCGCTTGATAGATCCAGGTTAAGATGGATCTAGGCTAGTTATATAATACTATATAATATCTATATTTGTATCTAGTGTCTCTTTCTTATTCCCTCTTTCTATCTCAGCCCCCAAACATACACACTCTCTCTCCATATCTATCTCTCTATCCATCCCTCTTCCTCTCTACCTCTCTCTCTTCCCTCTATCTCTCCTCTCTCCATCGCTCCCTTGTCACTCCTTTTCTCTCTCTACCTTTCTCCCTCAATGTATTTCTTCTTCCTTCCCTCTCTTTACCCATCCAACTTCATCTATCTCTCCTCTCTCTTAGTCCTCTCTCCCTTTCTCTCTCACCTCCCTCTGTCCCCTCCCCCATCACTCTCTCTCTCCCCCCTCCATCTATGTGCCTCCTTCTCTCTCTCTCTTTCCCTTCTCTCCCTATCTTTATCCCCACCTATCCTCTATCTTCCCTCCTCTCTTCTCTCTCTCTCTCTCTCTCTATTCATCTATCCCCTGTCACTCCCTCTCTCTCTCCACCTCTATCTCCCTATGCCTTAGTTCTTTCCTCCCTCTCTCTCCCCCTCCAACTCCATATCTCTCTCTGCCCCCCTCTCTTCTTCTCGCCCCCCCACTCTTCTTCTCTCTCCCCCCTCTCTCTCTTCCTACCTCCTTCTCTCCCTCTCCCCCCATCACTCCCTCACTCTCTTTTTTTTTCTCTCTCTCTCTCCACCCTCCATCTTTGTCACTATCTCCCTCCCCCTCTCTTCCATTCACTTTGCTTGCTATCATCACTTAGATCCTTAGTTAAGATAGATCTATGTTGGTTCTTACTAATATTTGTATTAGATAAATTTCACATCTTTAACTATAAAAATATTCTCATTTTTAATTTTATTAAAACTTAATTTACATTATATGGAAATAATTTTAGTAGTCGTGAGGATAGAGGGTTTATATATATCTCAAAACTAATTACAACCCTTTTCCTAATAGCTTCAAATAAAAAAGGTTATAAAATTAAGTTAAATTAAAATATTTTTATTGTGAAATAAGTTATGGTTTTTGGGCATGTGGTATTGATAAGCCATGGTATTGTCCCATGGTATTGTAACAAAGCCTATTTACAATTTAATAATATCCATGGTAAAGTGAGGGTGAATATTGATGCTTAAGAATCTTTTCATATTGTTATAAAATATTTAGATTGTGAAGTAAGATATGATTTTTTTGGCATGTAATATTGATAAGCCATGATATTAGCCCATGCTATTGTAAAAACGCCTATTCACAAGTTCTTAATATGAATGACAAAGCGGGGTGAATATCCATGATTAATAATCATGTCATATTCTTATAAAATATTTTGATTTTGAAATAACTTATGTTTTTTGGGCATGTGGTATTGATAAGCCATGGTATTGTAACAAAGTCTATTTACAAGTTAATAATATCCATGGTAAAGTGAGAATGAATATCCATGGTCAAGAATATTTTCATATTTTTATAATAGAGCATGTGGTATTGATAATCCATAGTATTGGCCCATGGTATTATAAAAAAGCCAAATTTTTACAAGTTAATAATATCCACTCGAAAATGGGGGGTGAATATCCATGGTTAAGAATCTTGTCATATTGTTATAAATTATTTTGGTCGTGAAACAAGTTATGGTTTTTGGGCTTGAGGTATTGACAAGCCATGGTATTGGCTCATGTTATTTTAATAAAACCTATTCACAACTCAATAACAAAATCAAACTATAACAAATTGAATTTTATTATTTTTATTATTAATTGAGCCAACATTTAGATTTTTGCACTCATCCCCATACTTTTGACTTTTATTATTATTATTACTATTATTATTTAACTCAGCCCATATTTAGAATTGCTTACATACTTACATTACACCTATACATCTACTTTATAATCTATAAATATTGTATTTATTGTTTTTTAGGGAGGAAAACTTTAACATTTTTTAAAAAATTCAGCCTTAATTTTGATGTAACAAAGCCCTCCCAAATCCGGTCTTCATTTATGTTCTAAAACAAGTAATATATTTTCACTTTTCATAGGGTGGAGGGAAAAGGAGTAGCACATTTTCACTTTTCACAAGGCGGGAGGGAAAACGAGATTAAAACAAGTAGTATATTTTCAATTTTCATAGGGCGAAGGGAAAACGAGTATCACATTTTCACTTTCCACAGGGCAGGAGGGAAAACTAGATTGAAGAGAGTTGTGAATTAAGGTTTCACCAGTAGATGTATGGAACCCGCCATTAAATCTTCAGTCCATTAATGGCACCCAGGTATGGTTCATTTCTAACCTTGGTGTATTTGTGCATTTCCACCACACTTTTAGTCTTCTTCCACACAGGGAGGAGTACACACACCTCAGATTTCTGGTTCAAAATTCACTATTTTTTTTAGCCTTGATTTTAAGTTTATTCTTTAATCTCTGTGCCACACTTTGTTACTATTTGCAGGGATGGCATTGGCATTTGATGAATTTGGAAGTCCATTTATCATAATAAAGAAGCAGAGAGGCAGAAGACCCAAATGAGAGGCTTAGATGTTCAAAATTTCTAACATTGTGGTCACCACGGCTATTATGAGAATATTGCACACCTCACTAGACTCCAATGGAATAAAAATGATGCTCTAGAGCCCCTGATGTGATCATCAGTAAGCTCCTATTCCTTTTATTCATTCTCTATTTTTGGATCAGTGAAACCGCCCTTAAATTATGAAAATTAGTAGAATTTAATTTAAAACTTGTATGATTCTTAACTAAAAATTACTTAAATTTTTTGTAAAGACTGAAATAACCCATACTCTGTGATCTACTCACTCTTTATGACAAAACCTGATGCCCACCGAGCTAGATGCTCTACATATGTCGATGTTTGCCTACTAAAGCTCTTAAAATTGGTGAATGATTTCAGATGTCGTTTGGATCAGTGGACATCTAATGTGAATTAAGGGCATTTCAATGCCTAGATTTGTATGTGCCATATTCCATCATGTTGGTTCCATTTATAGGTGCATGTTAGTTTTAGTTGTGGGTAGAGATTGACACAATCATTTTGGTTAGATTTCGAGAACTTGCTTTTTTCCCCTGGAAAAATCATAATCTTTCATTTATGTTAGAAAAAATTACATATTGTAGATGCACATGGGTGCATATGCTATAGTTCTCAGCCTGTAAAAAGGATCAAAAGGTGCTCAAAAAACATCAACGTATATACCAGATTACATCACGCAGGATGCTCATATAAGTACTGTTCTGTTGATATATACATATTTGCCACTCAGGGCCATTCATATTCTTTCTTGTCCATTCATGAAATTACAAAAAATTATACAATGACTGTCAAAAATTTGTTTGTTGTTCAATTCATGGGCTTTCTGCCCTGTGGTAATGAGGGTCTATGTATGGTCGGTGGTAATATTGGAAAGCATTTGTCCCTCGCTGGTCCTGGATCAACCACTCCCCACGGGGAAGTGATGTGGCCACCTTGGATAATTCGTCGGCACTGCTGTTGTATTCCCTGTAAATATGTTTGCAAGTGATATCATTAAAAAGAGCCTTCATATTGTGTATATCATCTAATATATTGATGAGTGTGTGAGTGTGGAATGTAGTGATATTATGGAACCAGTCTACAATGATCTTCGAATCTCCATATATGTGAATGACCATGCAATTATGATTCAATTAGAAATGCGTGAGATGACGAAGTGAGATGACTTCAGCAAAATTGTTTGAGCCAATCCCCAAGCCCATTCAAACTTTATAGTAGTGTTGTTCGCTAATATAGAGGATGAAGCCACCGCCACATCCCTGCTGTTGCACTGCACCATCAAAAAATGCCCAAGGGACATTTTTGTCGATGTGCGGGGGGTCATGTGGCCTACGGATATGCGGTTGGGATTTTGAGAACTTTCTATTTAAATTAGTTCTCCTATTTTATAGGAGATAAATTTTCAGGGCCTGCATGTCAAACATAGCTACATGATATTGGTCCATGCATGTAACTTTTGTGCACTTTGAGGATGTGGTGCTTCAATTTACCACCCAAATTCACAGAAAAAGTGAACTCAAATTCACACAAATTTATGAAGTAAATGAATTGAATAGTTCACACAAAAACTGAACACAAATTTACGAAGTAACTGAATTAAATAATTCACACAAAAAATTAACCGAAATTCACACAAATTTAAGAAGTAACTGAACTGAATAATTCACACAAAAACTGAACCCAAATTCACACAAATTTATGTAGTAACTTAACTGAATTGTTTCTATTATTAACTATTTATTGTTGTCAGGCATGAAACTATATATTTACGAAACCTAAAGGCACAGAACCATTCCATTATTCATGAATCCATAAATCGCAGTTAGAGAGGCAACTTAAAAATTAATTCAACCATGAAATAACCATAAAAAAGTAGTAATAATTCAATACAATTCATATATACATTTAGGAATACTTATCTGTCTAGAATTGTTCAACAATTAGTTGTAGAAGAGGGAAGTAAGATCACAACCATATAATCGAAGATGAATCACAATTCATATTTTACTTGATCACTCGCTTCATCATTAACATTATCACTATTTCACTTGATCACATGATCCATTGTTAGTAAGATCTTTGTTTGACAATAGACCACACATAAGGGTATGTAGGCATATTGTCTTACTGTTCATAAGCATCCCTGAAATATAATATATTCATGAGTATAATTGGTGGCCTTTATCATATTGGAGCTAAGCAGTTGCTAAATTGAAGTTTGATTTTTGCAATGGATAGTGAGTAATTTCACTACCCTTTTTTTTATATAAATATTCCTCCCAGACCTGTAGTTGTTCCTGGATGATAGGTACAGACAAAACAACATGATGCACTTCTTGTCTTCACATTATTGTTTATCAATTCTATGCTTCGAACAAGACATAATAGGTCTTTTGATGATACAAAAAAAACACTTAATACTTGGTGAATAATTTGAAGAAGTTCCTTGGTGTTTTTGTGCACAAACTTATGGACAAGAACAAGAAAGTGAAAGAGAGTTGTAAGAAAAAAAGTAGAGAACGGGTGATCATAGCTTTGGCGAAAATCGGCTGCGAACTCTGCTCTAAGGTTTAATGCCCTGCCCTGCCATTCCAGAGTCAGCTATGGCAGCGCAGTTCATCAGACTGGCTGATCTCCACTGCAGGGGACGAGGACTGACCTGAAAAATGCTCAGCGGGGGGTCCACAGGGACCCCATCCTTCAAGAATATTGTAATGCATAAGCAGACAAGGAAAGAAGGGTTAAAGATCACGGGTTATGGAGAAAGTAGAAACCTAGGCAGCTCAAGAAAAGACAAGGAGCAGAAAATGTCAACAGAATATGGAGGGGGTTCTAAACAGAAAGATATCGCGAACAAGGAAAAGGAAAACAACACCCTTGGTGCTGCTGCAAATCGTCAAACTGAGGGCTCAAAGCAGACCCAGGCAACCGATGAAGAGGAGAAAGAGAAGCAGGGGAAAAAACGAGAAGGAAAAGACAAGGAATCACCTATCACCCCTGGTACAAACAACGCTCCCCAAGGAGCCTGCAAGCCAAAGAAGAACGAGGCACTCAGAGTGGTGTGTACAGACCCGGAGATACAAGCTCACCGGGAGCACATGTCGGAGCATGCAGTCATATGTAAATTTATGGGGTTGTGGCCAACGGAGCGAGCCCTATGTCAATGGATCAAACAACACTGGAGACCCAAAGGTGACATTAATTTATACCTAGGAGCTAAAGGTTTCTTTACTGTTGTCTTTACAAACCTAGAAGATAAAGATAGGGTTTTCGATGGAGGTCCATATTTTTTTGCTTCTGCGGGTCTTTATATGAGACCTTGGAAACCCAACTTCGTCCCTGAAAATGAGACCTTCACTCAGGTTCCCGTATGGATCCGAATTTTCTCCCTCCCCATAGATTATTGGGGTTTAGCAACACTCAAGCAAATAGGAGACAAGTTGGGTACCTTCATCAAAGCTTCTGAAGCAACCATTCAACGCAGATACACCTCTTGTGCCAGAATTTGTGTGGAACTGGACGTATTTGGAGCCCTGCATGAAGGTATTTGGCTGGAGTTTCGGGATGAAGACTATTTCCAAGCCATTGACTACGAACAAATCTCGTTTTGATGTAGAAAATGCCATGAACACGGGCATCTAGTAAGAGATTGCCCTCTTAATAGAATAGAAGAAGTGAGAAAACCCTTGCCAGAGGTGCAAAATCCAGATATATTCACCAAACCGAAAACCAGACAAAGAGCTAATAGAAGAAGACCAAATAGAACAGGGGCCGCCCCAAGCAGCACCCTCAATACCTTCAGGGTACTGGAAACAGACACGGATACATAAGAAATAAGGGCGGATGAGAGGGACACAGAGGAGCCAGAGAACCAGCCAGACACCAACAGGAAAGAACAGGATGAAAACCCCCACAGTCCCAAAGACAATAGGCCAGAACAGGAAAGCACCCAAGACGAAGATACTGAAATGTTAAACAGTGATGGGGGCAATGACGAACTGGAACTAAACGAAGCCTTGGAAAAAGCAGGTGTAAACCTTCCAGCACTAGAGGAAAACTGGAAGGCGCAAGGCATTGAAAATGTTCCAGAAGAAGAACTAAAAAAGATTAGCGACCTCTTCATTGCAAGACAGAGGACCGAACTAGCCAAGCAAAATAGGAGACTGGGAATAGCAACAGGCACAGGAAACCACTCCAAAAACACCTCCCTCAACCCAACTGGATTCAAACAAAAAAAGAAAAGGGGAAGAAGGACAAATGGAGAGGTACTTCATGACCTAGGGATTTTAATGTTGAACTCAGGTAAAATGAAGGAACTAGAAGCCTTCCCATCTTACCACTTTTAAACCTGGTTATCAATGAAAATAATATCATGGAATGCAAGAGGGCTCAACAGCCAAGAAAAACAAAGACTTCTCATCAGGAAGTTCCAAACAAAAAAGCCGGACATTATGTTCATTCAAGAAACAAAATGTGCCACCTCTCACATGAAAAGCATCAGTAAAAAATTAGGTAAGCCTCTCGACTTCATTGAAGTTTCCAGTCAAGGATGGGAAGGAGCTATTACCACCCTTTGGGACACAAGAGCAATACGTGTCCTTGCCTCAGAAGCCACCTGAGCCTACATAGCAACGGAGATACAAATCACAGGTAACTCTGAAACCTATCTCTGTGTTAATGTGTATGGCCCTCAAATATTAGAAGAAAAATTCCATTTTCTCAACTCTCTCAGAAATTTGCAATCTCGACATCACACCTCAAAAATCATCATGGGAGGAGACTTCAACATGATCACCTCCCTCCTGGAGAAGAAGGGAGGGTTAAGAAAGCTCAACAGGGATGCAGGGGCCTTTGCCGATTTCATTGAGACCGCAAAATTGGTGGATGTGCAGCCTTCCTCTAGCTCCTACACCTGGAACAACAGAAGGGGCGGAGAGAATCTCATCGTCTCCCGCCTGGATAGATTCCTCATCTCAGAAAGCATAGTTCTAGAGGGCATCACTGTCAACTCTGACATTCTCCCTAGTGGGGGTTCGGATCACTGGCCCATCTCTCTAGAGGCTGCCTTCCTGGGAACTCCGAGAAACAAGCCATTCCGCTTTGAAAAATTCTGGTTACAACACCCTAATTTTGTCAAATTGCTAGAGAAGTGGTGGAAGGAACCACTAAATATCCAAGGAACCAAAATGTTCAAGCTACAAAGTAAACTCAAACATATTAAAAGAAAAATAAAGCACTGGAACATCATGGAATTTGGCAACATCTTTAAGGAAAAATCCATAATAGAGAGCAAGCTCGAGCACATACATAAAAGCTGGACCTCTAGCAACATCACTGAGGAATCAAAAGAGCTGGAAAAAGAACTAATGACCCAATGGCAACATAGAAGCCTACAAGAAGAAACACTCTGCAAACAGAAATCCAGAGTGCAATGGCTTAAAGAGGGCGAGCAGAACACAAAATTCTTTCACAGGTCCACCCTTGATTACAGAAGTGCAAACAAAATTCTCAATCTCAAAAATGTAGCGGGCGACACTCTTCACAATCACAAGGAAATTTCCTCTCTCCTCACAGAGCATTTCAAACACATTGCCCAGGAAATGCAAGCAGATAGAGCAGAAGCAATTGACACTCTAACGCAATTCATCCCCAAAGTGGTAACAAATGAACAAAATCTTACTCTCCTCAAAGAAATCTCAATGGAGGAAGTGGAGGATGCTGTAAAGAGCATGCCAAATGACAAAGCCCCAGGACCAGACGGCTTCACCATTAACTTCTACAAAGCTTGCTGGCCAACCATCAAATCAAAAATATGGGAAGTGGTTGAAGACTCAAGACGCTCAGGCACCATTCTCAAATCGCTCAACTCTACCTTCTTGGCTTTAGTCCCAAAGGAGGAGAATGCTCACACTCCTGAGAAGTTCAGGCCTATCGCACTCTGTAATGTGATCTACAAGATCATCTCTAAGGTTATAGCAAACATGCTTAAGCCCATCCTACCTAATCTCATTTCAGAAGAACATTCTGGATACGTAGAGGGTAGACAAATTCTAGACAACATCCTCTTAGCACAAGAAATGGTTCATACTCTCCAGACCAGGAAAAAAGTTGGGATGCTTATGCAACTGGATCTATCCAAGGCATTTGACAAGGTAAATTGGAATTATCTGGAAGTTGTTCTTGCAGCTTTTGGCTTTGATCAACAATGGATCAATTGGATATTGGATTTAATCAAATCCTCCTCTTTCTCCATTCTCGTCAACGGTTCACCCTCAGAATCCTTTATCCCTTCCAGGGCATCAGGCAGGGAGACCCTCTCTCCCCTTTCCTTTTTGTGATCCTCATGGAAGGCCTAAGCCGTCTCATCCACAAAGCTAAAGTAGAAGGCAATCTCAGGGGTATCCATCCTCTGCAATCTATTCCAGCCACAACGCACCAACAGTTCGTGGATGATACCTTGCTGCACAGTACCCCTACGATGAAAGAAGCCCTGGCTTTCAAATCCATCCTAATTCTTTTCAGGAAAGCCTCAAGTATGGAAATAAATAATGCTAAATCTAATATTTTTTTCTTTAATACTCACCTTGCAATCCAGAAGCATCTCTCAAGCATCCTAGGGTTTAAAAGGGGTATTCTTCCCTCTAAATACCTGGGCGCCCCGCTAACGTCCAAACCCTGGAAAAAGCATTATTGGGAAAGTACTCTAGCAAAACTGGAAAACAAATGCAGACACTGGACACACAGAGCCCTAAACTTCGTGGGCAGACTAGTCCTAACCAAGGCTATCCTGCAAGCCATACCTCATTACATGCTGTCCATTCTGCCTGCCCCTCAAGGCATTCTACACAGGATCAGAACAATACAAAGATCATTCTTATGTAAAGGCAACGCAGAAAAAACAAATGGGCTTTGGTAGCCTGGAATAAGCTGTGCAAATCAAAATCAGTAGGTGGCCTCAATTTAATAGACCCCCTTACTTCCAATATGACCTGTGGAGCCAAGTTATGTTGGAGATGGCTTAAAGAACCTCACCTTCCCTGGGCGAGACATTGGACGGAGAAATACACCCCCAATTGCAATGAGCAGGATCTAATTAGGCTACAGGAAGTTCCGGAAGGATATCCCATATGGAACCTTGCCAGACGCAATCGAAGTATCATTCAAGATCACAGTTTCTGGGAAATTCGCAACAGAGAAACAACGTTATTTTGGGAGGATTCTTGGCAGCAGCTTCCTCGCCTTGCAACGCCAGAATTCGAAAACTACAAAAGGGAAGCTCAGACAGGAGGCAACTAAAGAGTTAGTCAGTACTGGAGCCCGGATAGCAACGAGCAGGAGGGGAGAAATTGGAAACCCCCGAACTCTAACAGCTCCACTGCAGATAATGTACATATTCAGAGCCTCCTAACCACTCTCAACAAAAGAAAAATCCGAACTTCCACAGTCAGGGATCAGCTCAGATGGGGAATGAGGGGGAACGGTAGCTACACCCTAAAAGAAGCTAGGATGCAATTGGAACATAATGAGCAAGGGGAAACCTTGCCCTGGAGTACCAAGGTCTGGGATAGCCTCTTTTGGCCTAAAATCAAGACATTCCTCTGGCTCCTCATGAGAGGAAAAACCCTTACATGGGAAAACTTACGGAAAAAAGGCTTCTCCGGACCTTCCATATGTCCCATGTGTCGCACAGCAGAAGAAACTATAAATCACCTGTTCAATTCTTGCGATTGGGCAAACAACATATGAAAGTGGCTAGAAAACATCATGCAACAATCTAACAGGGACACAAATTCCATCTAGAACACAATAACTCAGTGGCCAGGCGACTTTTTGAACAATCACAGAGTAAACAACATATGGAAAATAATTCCAGGCTTCATAACATGGACAATTTGGAAGGAACGAAATAGGCATATCTTTCAAAATGAACAGAGGAATTTAGAGTTCTCTCAGCTTACCTTATCCATAAATATCCACGAATTAATCTAAGCTAAATGCACTGCATATCCCGACACAAATCTCTCACCCAGGGACCAGCGCATTCTGGCAAGCTTCAAGCTGGAAAACGGGAACAGCTCTCCAACTGTAAGCAGCAAGCACGATCCGTGAACTGGACAGCAGGGATGGCACGCGCCCCCGACAGGCTTCCTTAAGCTAAATTTATATGGGGCCTCTAGGGGCAACCTCGGTCCGACAGGCATTGGAGGGGTCATCAGGAACCACATAGGGGAAATCCTATATATCTATAGTCAAGCCTTGGGCAAAGCCACCAACAATGAGATGGAATTCGCAGCACTGGAAAAAGGCCTATGAATTCTGTATACAAACCAAATTGCCAATGCCGTCATAGAGGGAGACTCAGAAGTGGCCATTACAGTGGCCAGGAGAATATACAATGGCACTCCAGCAAGCAGGGTTACGAAACATTGGCGCCTGGCTCAGGGAACCGAAAACATAGCCAATTTGCTTCATGAAATGAAAGGTCTAACCTTTCAGGTGATCAGACAGAAAGGAAATACAGTGGCGGACCACCTGGCAAACGTTGGTATTGAGAACCCCAATGCTCTGAGGGACAGCTGGTGGGACGATATCACATGTCCTGACCTTAAGGGAACTTGCATGCAGCTTGCCAGTAAGGACATCACTCCGACAGAAAGCAACGACGGAACGACAATGGTTCTTATGTTTCCGGCAAGACCCCATGCTGACTAAGTGCACCACCTTAATTACGGATGAGGCCGAAGGACAATCGGCACAAGGCATATCCGTCAGTGGTTGCAGACCAAAAAATTTGTACCTCCCCATGATCTGCTTTGATCCTCGACGCCGTAAACAAGGCAGGACGCAGCTTACCTGGCTAGCTGCGGACGAAGGAGAGATCAGTGACAATAATAGCTAGTAATTATTCTCAGATCCCACCATTCATCCTTCATGCTGCAATAATTACGACCGGACAGGCAAGTGGCCCTCCCATCCAATGCCACCCTCCAACCATCCTCCGGCCATCGGTTATTTAACAACGTCCCTGACAGCCAAGGAAAGCATTGTTTTATCGTCTTGCAAGGTGAAGCTCTCTCCCACTGCCAACATAGCGCTGGTAATCTCCATGGCAGTCACCTACGCCATGAAAGGGGATAGCTGCCGTAACCAGTCGGCTATAAAGGATCTCCAGCAGGCCCAGGAAATGTATGAAACTCGAACCTCGCAGCGGAACAAACGAAAGCTGAATGAGCTGGAAAGCAGCGTGAAAGCTGAGGAAGCTCAAGTTTCTGACCAGCAGCTGGGGAAGGAGGTGAATTGGTTGCAGGACCCAGGCACCACCTTTATGCGGGCCACCCAATTTGTCAGAACCCAGGCGGAGGCGTGGAGAATGAAGACTATGCTGGCGAAAGTGTTGGAAGCGCAGGAAGAGCAGGACGAATGGGTGCAGAAGCTCAAACGCCAGATGGACGCCATAGAGCACGACCATATGTGCGTGGTGGAAAGCATTGAGTTCAAGTTATCCTCGCTGGACCAGCAAGCCGACACCATCAGCAAAAAGCTTACTGTGCTCATCAAGCTCATGAGGAATGTGGTTGGCACCGAGGGTATCACTGGGGAGACTTCTGGCGTCCCTCCAAGCAACCCGCCGAAGCAGGGGTCTGGCAACCAGCCGAAACAGGGGTCAGCCCACCGCTGATGGTCACTGCCAATGTCCTCCTTTTGCAATCGCGTACAATCCCCCACTCTTGTTCTTGATATTATGTACTCAGTTCTCTTCTTATGGTTATGCTGTAATATTCTCAGACAGAGATATTAGTTTTTTGGCCATCTTGCAGTACCTTCTCGGCCGCCCTGCGTGGTGAGCCTGTTTTGTGAATGTTTTCTTTTAATTGCCAATGTATCCCCTAGTAGCCAGGCGTGCTGTTAAGTAGCCCTCAAATCTGCAGCAGCAGAAGTTTTGTAATATATTTACTCTTTGTTAATACAAATGCTTATTTACACAAAAAAAAAAAGAAAGAGAGCTGTAAAATTGGTTAGAACATAGATTTGCTACTGATCACTAGATCCATAACTAATGATCCCATAGTGTTAGTAGATAATCATTCCTTCAAATAATGATCCTCATATGTCTTGGGTTATTTTTGTTTTATTCCACCTTCCATGGTGTTGATATCTTATGTGGAAGAAATTTTATGATGAAGGTTACTAAATTAACCCACCAACTTCATAGGGTTCCAATTGACGTTCTTATGTCTAGCTTCTAATTTCTAGTCTTTAATCTCTCTCGCCTTTCCGAACTATCTATATAAACAACTGACCTTTCAGTAGATAGACAATGGAGTTAACAACCTGAAGTTTTCTATCACATTTTTATTTTAAAAGAGTCCTCTAGTTCTTGTCTCAAGGTTCCTCTCAGGCTTCCTTGTTTCCCTTCTTGTTCACGTCCATCATTTACTTTTGCTATAATTTTTCTCAGCTGGGTTGTTTCTATGGTTTTAGTGTTGTAGTAATTGTTCTCAACATCTTCGTAATGTTTTCATTTCTTCGATATATGCTTCTCTAATTCACGTCCACTCCTCCACATACCATATTTTTTCTCTTTTCGCAACAGGCTTCTGGACATCACATTTCTAGTTCTCATCCTGGAGCTGCTTCTCTCCCCTGAATCTCCTTTGTTGGATTTGCAACAAAGGAGGGAGAAAAAAATCTTTTTTGTTGGATTTGCCTCACTGCAAGTTCTTCCTACTTTAATACCAATTGATGGGTGTTAGAAAACACAAAACCTATAGATAAGAAATAAAATTTACTACCCATCTTAGTGGATGATGTCAATCATAATCAATGTATTTCTCTAAATAGAGGCCAAACAATTCCACCTGATTATTTTATCATTAAACTTGTACTATAAAATTCAAGTAAATTAGTGAAATGATAGTAATACTACTCAATTAAATTCACTTTACAGCAGAAATTGATCCTCATGTATGGGATTAAGAAAGGATAAATAAAAAGAAATACTTTATTTCTCATAGAACAATGGGTTGCACAGTTTCTTGTTTAGGCAGAGATTCCATGCTAGTTCTCTTTCCAGGATTTTCTTGCCACTTGGTGTTTATTCCTTAACAATATCCTTCATTATCAGTGGAGTGATCTTCCCCAATTGCCAAGTGATATGCCTCAACTAATCCAAGGATCTTATTGTCCAATGATTTTGCTCAATTGCAGTTGTGGAGAATACAAAAGCCCTCTATAGTAACATCATCAGAAATGAGTACCAAATACACAACATTGCCATTCTTGAGCAGAGCTTTGGAAGTGATTTCCCCTTGCACCAGAGCTATAACTTGACTTGCTTCAAAGATAGTTGAGGTAATAACCAACATCCAACTTCTACTTTCCTAGCCTTGTATTTTCCATGGCAATGGCCTTGTTGGACTGACCATGGTATCTCTGAGTGGTTTTACACTAGTTGTACAAAGAGGGCTCTAGGGTCTTGCTGGCTTCCAAGGACTAAACAAAATCTACCACAATGGAATGTTGAGCAGGGTTGAATCTACCATACCAAATCAGATGAACATTCACAATAGGACTACTGGTGAGTAGGGGACCATTGTGATAAGTTAAAACAAGGGGCTGTTATTCAACCAATACAAAGGAACACATATCAATCAGAAGAAGCAAACATACAATAAACTTAAACCCTCCCATTCCCAAAATCAAAGAAACCCTACAAACCTTAGTGTTGTTGGGTTTTTCCTGACAGACAAGAAATGCCTAAATTTTTTTCTCCCTCCTTTGTTGGATTTGCCTCACTGCAGGTTATTCCTTCTTTAATACTAATCGATGGTCACTGGAAAATGCAAAACCTACAAAAATGCATACTAATCTGCTATAGGTAAATAAGAAATAAAATTTACTACCCATCTCAGTGGATGGTGTCAATCACAATCAATGTACATCACCTAACAGAAGCCAAACAATTCCACATGAGGATTTTATCATTGAACTCGTATTATAACATTAAAGTAAATCGGTGAAATAACAATGATGCTACTCAATTACGTTCACTCTGCAGCAAAAATTGATACTCATGCACGGGATCAAGAAAGGATGAATAAAAATAAATACTCTATTTCTCACACAACAATGGGTTGCATGGTTTCTTGTTTAAGCAAATATTCGATGCTAGTTTTATTTCCAAGAATTTACCCTTCTTGCTGCTCAATGATTATTCCTTAACAATATCCTTCATTTTCAGTGGAGTGATCTTCCTCAATTGCCTAGTGATATGCCTCAACTACTCCAAGGATCTTCTTTCCCAATTATTGTGCTCAATTTCATTTGTGGAAGTCAGTGCCTTCTTATTGAGATAGCCTGTTGCTTCTCTTAATTTGTTTTCCTCAACGAATTATTCCACTTTAGCCTAGTGATTTCTGGTCTATGTTAAAATTTATTTCTCAGTGATCTCCTCCTTTGAAATGAATGTCTTAATTATTGCTAGAGTTGATTTTTGTTTCATCATTCAATAAGATGTTTTTGGAAACAAAAAGATCTGTGATGCCATGCCATCACACCCTACTATATTTTTTTTAATTCGATATCTCTTTGTTTTTGTCTTATTTCTCCAGTAGCAGCAATCCATCATCTCAACTCCTTTTGTTTTTATTGTGGTTCCAGTATAATGGGTAAATAAACGAAGTACACTATATCTTGCCTTTCCTTCCAACTATTTTTATAAATTTCATGTTTAAAGTGGGAGTCGGTGAAACTAAGAGTGATCTCCTATGGGCTCATGTAAGTCTCACAAGCATAAATTGATGATTAAACATGAATGAGATGCTGGAATTTAAACATGTTTTTGGTGATTCAAGAACACTAATGGACTAGGGATGCTCCTGTATCATTCATTCCAATGTCCATCAGATATCCTTTGTTTGAAAATATATGTTGAAGTTACAATTTATTTATCATGTGGCACCATTTGGTGCAGTTATAACAAATTGAGTAGACAAGTAGATGAATAGATTCAATAGAGAAGTGGATCCAAGCCTGAGATTCCAATGGTATTTTTCTTGATTTCAATGATAGGAATTGGATTTGCAACATGCCCCTGATGTTTTTAACTTCTTTCAACTTTTCCATTTGACGACATGTTTATGTCCTTGTTTGAATGCTACAATTTAGTTATTTTCCCAATAACTATTTGGAATAATTTATGTTCTATTTGTAGCAGTAATCTTTATTTATCAAGGTTCTTTGAATTTATAGGTTCATGTTTAAAGAAATATACATTTGAGTTCCCCTAGGTCTAGTTCATTTTATTTCATCCTTTTATTCTATCAATCCTTGTGTTTGTTGGTGATATAAGTTTCCAGCTGCAACAACTTGTTGGATTTTTTAAAGATATTTTGTTGCCTTTATCTTACTATCTTTCCTACGAAGCATGATTATTTATTTGCATACGTAGGGTTGAAGTTTAAGAAGTTGGTTCTACATTTGAAGGATGATTTTCTTATATGATTTGGTTTCGTTTGGCATGTATATCAACCTTCAGAAGAAGAAGTGATGGGATTTCTTCATCCCTATGTAAATATAGTTTTCTTAGATTGTAATGAGGCTGGTGATGGTGATATTTTATTATTATGTGATCACTATGATTCAACATATCATACATATTGTGTTTGCCTTGGAAGGGCTATCCCTGAAGGAGATTGGTATTGTCAAGGCTATAAAACATATATGCTTGGACAGTGCAGTACACATGATGAAGATGTTGAGGATTTTGTGCTTGATTTTAACAATGGGAATGAAGCTTAGGAATTAGAGGGTTTGTGGGAGATGCTCCGCTTGAGATGGTTTTAGAAAGAATAAACTTAGAGCTTAATTTATCACCACCTTCTTCTTCATCTATTCCTCTCGCAGAGACAAGGCCAACTCATGTAAGAACAATTCATAGAAGGATTTTGCGACGAAGCACTCCAAATCCATCTCCTAGATTGCTAGATAAAGAAAGGACTTCACGTAGGAAAAATGAAGTACCTGGTTCTATATCCCAAGTATCCATTGTATGGAAAAAAAATCTCTTAGGACAACACATACTTGAGGAGCGTGTATAGGCTTTACATGACAATTTTTCTACAGGCTTTTAGCAATTTTCACCTAGCTCTTCCCTTGACAGATTTGGGTCCAGAGATGGGACTGATGCAATTGTACAACCCACACCCAACAGTAGGTCGCTTCTCTTTCGCGAATCAACTCAAAGAAGTAATTTAGCCCTTGTTTTAGAGATGGAAAATTATACAGTTAAATCTAATTGATTAGGTGTGGGCAATGATGGAATGTACTCTAGCATCAAGAGAAGATAATATAGGTCTAGATAATTATCATAAAGATGGAAGACATTAGCAGGGATCATCTTCTAGTCATAAAAAAATGATTTATAAGAATTGATGGGCAATTCAAAGTCAATTTTTCTGATCGAAAGCATCTTAACCGCTCATGTACGATCAAGAACTATATATGGTCAAGATAGACACATTATTACAACTACCAACTATTTGGAAAATCTAGAAAGGATAACAGAGGAGATCTCATGTTGGGATGTTGGAAATAATAGGTTGCCAACACCTAGTGTTTCTAATGAGATATTGGGTATAAGATTATCTGAAAGAAGTAACAGTTTACATCATCAACTAAACAATGGTAGTTCATTTAGTAAACCTCATGAAAATGGAGTTCGCAAAGTTGAAGGTGCGAAGGAGAATGTGATCTCCATGGTAAAATCTCACATGAAGCGCACATTCACAAGGGAACATAAGTAAAGGCATCTGTATTTTTCCTTCTTTTATGGTTTGTCTCTATAGAGTTGATTTTACTGGGTGTATGTTGTATGCATCTCAAAATTTCTCTTTAGGAAATCCTATTTTTTTTCTTTCCAAGAAAGACTTTCTAGGGAATCCCAATGGATGTTTACCCACATTCATGGATGGCATCCCTAGTAAACCCATTGCCATTGACTAGTGTATTTCACACAAGGGATTTCGAACTAGGCACCTGCCAGCACAGAACTAGCCAAATACCCAGTAACATTAATGACATTCCGTTGGGCTTATCCCTTGGGCTCAATAAATCATAATCAACTACACTATTTGCCATATTAAAATATTGATCATGTTTAACATTTTTCTAGAGTAACCATAACAATCCAAGATTGTCCCTATTTGTATTCTTGTTTTTAATTCCTATTTTGTGTGGTGACAATGTTATATGACCGTATAGATGTTTATTTTTGTCAAAGTATATGTTGAAAAGTAGATGCTCTCTTACATTCTACCATGTTTGCTATGTATTGATGGAGTTCAGTTTCATTACTTATGACCAAAGAACTGTGTCAGGCATGTATACAAGGATTCTTGTATCACTATTTATAAAATGAACATTGTCCTTAAATAAGAAAATTAGATCCTTAATGCTACATGTTTGCATCTCAGGGAACTTCCAATCCTAATAAATGAGGTGAAATTTAAGTGTTTCCATAATCCAAATATCAGGTTTTGTGAATTCTCTCATATATGGTCTTGGAAAAGCGAAGTGAAATTTAATTATTTCCAAATCTTAATTTCTGTGAATTCACTCATATTTGGTGCTAGAATATTTTGAGAAAATGGGAAGAATTTCTTTTAGTTGCATTCAAATTTTCCAAAAATAATACTAAAATTCTCCCTGAAATGGCTTTGGGATTGAAAATTTTGTAAATATTTTAGGGAAAAACCCAAAATACTTTTTCCAAATTAGAGTTTTATAACACTAGGTACTAAAACAATCTTCTATTTTCTGTTGCAAATGTATGATAGAGTCTACGCAGAAACTGATCAGGAAATTAGGTAGATGCGCTGGACGGACTAAATAATTTTGAATGAATAATCACTTAACATAAATGATATATTAGGTTGCATAAATATATAACTAAAAAGCATGAAATGAAGAAGAAATTTCAATGAGATTGATATATTCTTAATTGAGTTGAATGAGGCCAGGAATAGCTTTGACTAGAGGGTGTTGAAAATGGAATAATTTTGTTCTGGTTGGATAGATTTAGAACTGAAAATCAACAATTTTCTTGCTTGCATAACTTGGGAAGATTTTTGTATCTCAAGTCTCAACCTTATTGAATAGTATGATTTATGCCTTTCAATGTTGAGATATGTTGTAATACCACTTGCTAGTAACCTAAACACTTTGGATGAAAATTTAGTTGTGAATTTTACTTGTAAAAGATATAAGTAAAAATATAGATTAATTGTCCCTTCTGTAGAATTTCCTTGGAATTCTGCTACTGCTTGAATGAATAAATATGAAACTAATTGTTGCACCAAGACAAAAAATATCTCTACCAATTTGCAGTGGAATAGAACAAAAATAAAACACAGTCACACTATAACAAAAAAACGAAATTTTCTAGGGAACCCAACTGGGAAAACCCTCTGCTAGCTGTAGAAATTTAAAATACTATCCATATTAGAGTTTGAGACACCTTCTTCAAGACTAGGTTCATTGATGCTTATTTCTTTCCATATTAATTTTCATAAGCATTAGGGTTTTTTTCCATCAAATCAGGGTAGCTAGAAAGTATCTCTTTGATTTCAGAAAGAAGACCAGGATCAACTTCATCCAAGAATCCCCTAGAAGGCTCATCGGTAGCAAGAAGAAAGGTATTTTTTTATTTTATTTCGTCACATGCATCCATCATAATCACTTATTTGTCTTCATTTATTTCATAGTCATTTTCAATGTTAGATGCAAAAGGTAATTTAGTATGATATAATCCTTAGGTAACCAACCTCAGACATATTGTTGGTTAATTTATGTTGTTTGAAGTTTATTGAGTTTTAGTTTTATCATGAAACTAGTAGAAGCGTACTAGCATGGGTGAGTTGATTATAGCCTCTAGCTAGATATAGATAGTAACCACCACTTAGAAGTTGGATGCCATCATTTTGGAGCTTGAGCTTACTCAACTTACCTTTTTTTGAGTTGAAAATGTCATTAGATCTCATTATATCGTCTATTGCAAAGCATGAAACCAATTTACCTTTGTTTCAGTTAAAAATGTGATTAGATCTTGTTATATCATCTTTTGTAGAGAATGAATCCAATTTCTCAGAGTCCCTTTGCTTGAGGTATAACAAATATACTTTAATTCCTTAAACTTTCTTTTCATATTATGTTTGCTGATTGTGATTCTATAGGCCACATCTACAGTGGAAAAGCGACATATTTAATGAAGTGTGGAAGGAGAGGGAAGCTTCAATTATGTCCTTTCAAACTTTCTAAGGTATGTAATAAAATTTTAAAAACATACTCCATAGAATGTTGTGCTTTAACTTATTCTTTTGATAATGAATTATTTATGTGATCTCCCCTCTCACACATAACCAGAGTCCAAACATACATGGTTTTTTGGGATATGTGGATAATGGACAGATTTAGGCTAGCCATTTATCTAGAAATTTACATTGTAGAAGATCAAGGATTTACAGTTGAATACTTCCTTGCCGCTAAATTAGAGTTGAAGAGTCAGACTCCTATTTGTCAGGCATATACCTCACTTTTAAATCAATTTATTGTTGACTCTGTATAGACCTTCCATGGGAGGGAAAAGAGTGATCACTACCATTGCTTAATCTTTCTGCAGACCAAGTAAAGATTCCAAATGTGTATAAGTTAGTGGCTCCTTGGAGAATCCCAAGAGTGGTGCTATTGTAGCAACATGAAATTCGTTTATTTTGATTTCTTCATTAGTGCATTGATTGTATATTATTTATTCCATACAATACCTCAACAATGTATGATCAAATTACAGTTAAGCCTGTCATAATATTTTGACTTAACCCTCTTTTAGAGGGAAACTAGAGTGTGTGTCAAGCTTGCATGTCACAATTGTATCATGCATAGTTTAACTAGGACAATTTTGTGGATCTAAGCAGTAAGATACCTGTTGGAATTCAAGAGGCAACAATACTACAAAGTGGGAAAGAGGTTCACAATTAACCTGGCTTTCACATTATGGTTGGAGTCATTTTGTTGGCAAGATGTTGGATACCCTAACTTCCTTTTGATGAATGAGTGCAAGATTGAATCCTTCGACATATTCCTTGCTCAATTTTCATTAAGTGATGGGTTTTCTCAAAAGTGCTTCACACCCATAAACTTTACCATAGTTGTTCTTGAGTCTTTGGAGGTGGTTAACTTTTCAAACCACACAAGTACAAGAAGACGAGAAATAATATGCTTGACCAATTTGAAGTTATCACCCTGCGAATAGGGTGTTCCCATTCATAAAACTGACAACTCACTCTACTTATTTCTAGTGAACAACTTTTGGACTTGCCATGAATCATGAGACAATTCCAACCCCATAACTATAAATTTCTTATTTAAATGTAAACCCACTAGATTAGAATCTACACAAGGAGAACTCCATTCTTGTTTTGAAATAACCTGCAATCGACTTGTACCGTGCTATTTAATATTTTACGTATTTATTCGCATCCTTGGTCTGTGACATAAAGATGCAACAAGCTACCTTGCATTTTCTATACTAACACTCCTTAAAAATAATAAAGTATGCCAAAATCTATCATTTCAAATGATTTATGTAGCTCACCTTTTGGTTTTTCAGTTATTGAAGTTCTTACCTATATTGATGAGATCTTCTACAACTGATACCATAGTGACAATACATGTTATACTTTTATCTGTGTTGCTCTGAAGGTGTTTCTCCTTCAGTAGAGCAACAATACATTGCAGTTTCCATTTAGAGGAGAAGTGTACCCAGTAGCAACCTTGGACAGCGTGAAGGTGGGTTGAATGCACATTAGACTCTATCTGTTGTTTTGAAGGTGTTTCTCCTTCAACAATACTTCATCTCAGTAGATCCTTTCGGTCTGCAGCTTCAGTAGATGCTTGCAACCTTGGGATACATGTTGTAGATTATAGTTTTCCTATGAGGGTGTAGCAACGATGAAAGAAGTGCATCGATTTTAGGCATCTTTTGGTTGTTGTATGCAAGAATTCTTGTTTAGTGTTTCCCAAACATAGATAGAGCCATATTTAGTATGATTTTACAGTTTGAATTAGGTGTTTTTCTTAGTTTTCTTATGCACAAATTTATCTTTAAGAAAAGTGCACAGTAGAGAAGGGTTCTATATTTTGAGCAAGGGACACACTTCTAGGTAGGAGGTACTCTATTCTAGGAAGCTTTTGCCATGCAGGTTAGTTGCTTTATCTGAGAATCCCAAGAGTGGCGCTATTGTGACAATAAGAAATTCGCTTATTTTGAGTTCTTCATTAGTGCATTGATAGTATATTGTTTATTCCATGTGATACCTCAATAGTGTATGATCAAATTACAGTTAAGATTGTCATAATATTTTGACTTACTTTCTTTTAGAGGGAAACTAGAGCATGTGTCAAGCTTGCACGTCACAATTGTATCATGCAGAGTTTACCTGGCACGAGTTTTATGGATCTAAGTAGCGAGATACCTTTTGGAATTCAAGAGGAAACAATACTACAAAGTGGGAAAGAGGTTTCACAATTAACTTTCCTTTCAAATTATGGTTGGAGTCGGTTTTTTGGCAAGATGCTCGATACCCCAACTTCCTTTTTATGACTGAGTGCAAAATTGAGTCCTTCGACATATTCCTCACTCAATTGTCATTAAGCAATGGGTTTTCTCAGAAGTGCTTCACATCTATAAACTTTACCAGAGCTGTTATTAAGTCTTTGGATGTGGTTATCTTTTCAAAGCACACACGTACAAGAAGACAAGAAATAATATGCCCGACTAATTTCAAGTTATCTTCCTATGAATAGGGTGTTCCCTTCCATAAACCTGACGACTCAAAATGATTCTTTCTAGTGAATAAATTTGGGACTTTTCATGAATTGTGAGACAATTACAACCCCACAACTATCAATTTCTTATTTAAAGTTATACCCACTAGATTAGAACCCGCACAAGGAGAATTCCATTCAAGTTTCAAAATAAAATGCAATCAACTTATACCATGCTATTTAATATTTTATGTATTTCTTTGCATCCTTTGCCTATGACATAAAGACGCAACATGCTACCTTTCATTTTCTATACTAACACTCCTAAATAATAATAAAGTATGCCCAAATCTGTCATTTCAAATTATCTATGCATCTCGACTTTTGGTTTTTCAATTATCAAAGTTATTACCTATATTGATGATATCATCTACAACCGAGGCCATAGTGACAATATCTATTAGATTTTATCCATGTTGCACTAAAGGTGTTTTTTCTTCAACAACAGTACAATACATTGCAGTTTCCATTCAACAGAGAAGTGTACCCATTAGCAACCTTGGTCTGTGTGAAAATGAGTTGAATTCATAATAGACTTTATCTGATGTTTTGAAGGTGTTTCTCCTTCAATATTACTTCATCTCAGCAGATCCTTTCAATCTACACCTTCAGCAGATGCATACAGCCTTGGGGTACATGCTATAAATTCCAGTTTTGTTGTGAGGATATAGCAACGATGAAAGAATTGCATCAATTTTAGGCATATTATGGTTGTTGTATGCAAGTGTGTTTGTCTAGTGTTTCTCAAACTTATATAGAACCATATTTAGTATAATTTTATAGTTTGACTTAGATGCTCACTTTTCTTAATTTAGGTGTTTTTCTTAGTATTATGTTATGCACAGATTTATCTTTAAGAAAAGTGCATAGTAGAGAAGGGTTCTATATTTTGAGTAGGGGACACTTTTCTAGGTAGGAGGTACTCTATTCTATGGATCTTTTGTCATGTATGTTAGGTGCTTTATCCTAGACAGATTTCCAAGTCCCTTCCTCCTTGACAAAGTCCCTGCCAGACAAGGCACTGGTGGACAGAATTCCAAGTCCCTAAATTTTTTAAAAACCCACCTGAGCCTAGATATCTAGCCTAAAATCCTTTACATTCCAATCATCTCTTGGTTGTGATTTCATAGAGAAAGCCCTCTCTAGTTTGGTAGGGCTAGCTACCAAACTAAAATCTTGGTCTGTGGTTACCTCCATCGATCTCCTCATCAGCTTGGGACATTATGGAGGATAACAAAGGGCATGAAAACTAGGGAGTGCCAAGGTGTTCTAGTGAATGTAAGGTTCCCAAGTCATGGAAAAATGTAATGCTAGTTGTGAGGTCATGATTGCCAAGGTGTGTTAGGGAATGCTAGGGCATGCTAACATGTGCCAAATAGTATGGAGACATGTCAAACAAGCTAAGATGTGTCAAGTGCTAAGGCATGCCAAGATGTACAAGGGCTCCAAGTCCCTGCCTCCTCTTCTTCCATATGCTATCCACTTATGACATTTCCTTTGCAATATTTGGTGCATTTGCTAGTTATAGGTCATTTATAGGTTATAAATGTCTTCAATTTTTACTTCTAATTGAGTATTCAATTAAACATATTGGTTCTCTTATACAAAACTATTTTTTCCTCCACCCACTTTTCATAACTTGAAAAACCATTAGGTAGGAACCCACAACTTCGATGTTTCTTTGCTTGTTTAGTAAAATATTGTCGAGACTTTAATTTATTGAAAGTTGTAAATTTTACAATTTATGAAGTTTCAAGGTCTAATTTTTAAAACTATAATTATTTAAAGGGTGCTAGCTCAATGGAAGAGCACCTGCTTTACAAGCAGGAGGTTGGTGGTTCGATTCCATCATGCCCTGACATCCGTATGGAATGGCGACGATCAATTTTTGGTGATGGAGGCTCTTTTGACCATCACCAATGAGCTTTGGTGACATTTTTCGACCCTCACCAAAAATATTAAATGGTGACGGTCAACGAATGCCATCATATACATGCATTAATAGTGACGACCCTTAAAGGTATGTAACCATAAATCATTGTTGTTGATATGAAATGGTGATGGTCATTTTCCGTAATTATAGTCATTATTCGTGATGGACCTTGAATGTCACCATAACGCCTATACTTCTAGCAATGTAGTTTTTGGCAATGGTCAACGAACATCACAATATATATGCACCAATAGTGATGGCCATTAAATATCCATCACAATAAGTCATTGTTGTTCATATGAAATAGTGACGGTCACTATCCGTCATTATAATAAATATTCATGACAGACCTTGAATGCTGCCATAACACCTATACTTTTGGCGATGCCACCTTTGGTGACGTTCATTTTTTGGTGACCAAGGCTATGGTCTGTCACCATTGATCATATGCAATGGTGACGGTCGTTATCCGTCATTATAAATCATTATTGGTGACGAAATTTGAATGTCACTACAACACCTCTACTTTTGGCGACGCCACCTTTGGTGACATTCAATTTTTGGTGACAGAGGCTATGGTCCATCACCATTTCTCATATGAAATGGTGACGGTCGTTATCTATCATTATAAATCATTATTAGTGACGGACTTTGTATGTCACTACAACACCTATACTTTTGGTGATGCCACCTTTGGCGACGTTCAGTTTTTGGTGACAAATGCTCTTTTGACCATCACCAATGAGCTTATGGTGACATTTTTCACCCCTCACCAATGTCCTTTTTTCTTGTAGTGTCAGGCATGCAACTTCCCCTTTTCTTTGATGCTTCTGAGGATACCTATGATTCCATTTGCTTTATAACTTTCGCGAAGGTTTTGCTATAATCTTCAAAATTTTGAGCAAATTATCCCTGTCTTAGAAACATTTTTCCTATTTACCTTAAGCCTTTTGATTTTAGTTTGATATTACTTGGTTTTAATCCCAAAACTGACCAAGAGCATGGATATGATACCACTAATAATCCATCTCAAAATTTCTTCCAAATGTCATTGTGTCTTCTATGTTTGTTGGTTTTTCTTTAGTGAGAGTCTTTCTCAAACATTTTGAGAGTAGATTGATGTATGAGTATTTTCTTGTTTGTCACACATTAATAAGGAGAAAGGACCAAGAAACTAATTATGTGAATAACCCAACTAATAATTATAAATTATAGGGAACCCAACATATTACTTTTGCAATGAGAGATGTATGCTACAATCCTTTAAAGCATTATTCCTCCATTAATGAAAACCCAAAAATACTTAACATCAAGATATAAATAAGAGCATAATGCATAGGTGATATAGAGGAACCTAGAAAGAAGTGGCTTCTAACACAAATGTCAACACAGAGTCATTTTATAATAACACTCCGGCTCTAGACCACAAAAATATGTTTTCCAGGTACACAAATAATACCCAGTCATGTAAATCAGTCCAAATACAATACATATCAGTCCGGAAATGAAGAAATGTGTGGTCCCTGGTCTCAATATAGTGCCTGGACAATCATTGTTGGGGATCTCTACTTAGCAAATGAATTATGTGAAATTATTGGCCTAGAAATGTAGCTTAAGATCACCTCCTTTCACAAGGGATTCAACCCACTAGTTGGAATAAATCAGGCCTCAATGTTCAACCCCAAATTCTAAAGATGATTTTTGGCACTAATACTTGGAATTACAAGATAGCTAAGCCCTCCTATAAATTAAGAAACTCAATCCTTAGCACTACAACTCTCCCTGGAACCTTGAGACCTATAAATCAGATCTAGGATTAGTAAGCACCTTCTTCCTTGATTGCACAACTCGGCCCTTGGAGATACTATAACCCTGCAACCCAAATTATATTAATGATATCAAAGCTTCCTGCAAACAAATATGATTAGATCTTTATGAAATAAGAAAACAAAATCCTCTAGGGTGGCAGATGATGTCCACTGAAGAAGGAGAGATCTAACTAGGGTGGAAAAGGGACCAGTGAAACTAGAGAGAGAGAGAGTTTCGCCTGAAACCCTCAAAATAAAAACTCGTTAATAGACAAGAGAAGAAGATTCAAAGTCAGTGTTGTTTGCCTAAAACCCTAAAAATAGAGGTACCCAGAAACATGCATTGAAGATGACTGGGCAACACAACTAAAACCCCATATCTCAAAATTTATGATATGTTGTTTGAAGATGACGTTCTCTTTAGAGTGGCTGTAGTTAGTGAACTCAGAGAAGCAAACAAATTACATAGGGGTAGCACTCAAACTTATGCTTAGAAATGATAATGGAAATCAATCTAGAGAAATCTACCATAGAAATGTATCACAGTAGTGATGACAGAGAGGAAATGGATTCAGGATTTACTGCCTTACAAGTTAAGAATTTTGAAATTTCTATGAAGCCCTGGGTTTCCACCTAAAAGAGATTGACTACTCCAATTATGACTTTTTAAAATGATAGAGAAAATAATCTATTGGTTGTGCAATAGGGGAATATCCAAAGGAGTCACATTTGTTGCGTGTTCATATTCGAACAAACTCTAAATGTCATAGCTTCAACAACAGATGCAGTGTGAATTCCAGCAAAAAGGAGATTTACCATTTTCATAGGGATGCTAGCTCCAACTCCACCCTTGATAATGTATAGTTTCTCACCTAAATCTCACTACAAGAAAAAAGGTCATTGGTGAGGGTCATGCCTGTGACGGACCTTTAAGGTCCATCACCAATGTCGCATATGGTGATGGTCTTTAAAAGAACATCATTGTAAGTGTATATAGTGATGGTCCTTTAAGGTTTGTCACCAAAGCTATTTTCAATGACAGTTTTGGTGAGGGTCATTAAAGGGTTGTCACTAATTCTCTCTTTGGTGAAACATTTGGTACAGGTCATTAAAGGCCCATCACTAATTATCTCTTTGGTGACACTTCTAGTGAAAATCTTTTATTGACCATCACCAATGATTTTTTTGGCTACTTTTGGTGACAGTCAATAAATGTTCGTCATCATTGATCATTCCAATGAGTTTTTGATGACACTTCATGCCTGTGATAGACCTTTAAGGTCTATCACCAATGTCGCATATGGTGACAGTCTTTAAAACATAGTTGTTGTAAGTGTATATAGTGATGGTCATTTAAGGTTTGTCACCAAAGCCATTTTCAATGACATTTTTGGTGAGGATCGTTGAAGGCCCATCACTAATTCTCTCTTTGGTGACACTTTTGATGAGGTTCGTTAAAGGCCCATCACTAATTCTCTCTTTGGTGACACTTCTAGTAACGATATTTTATTGACCCTAACCAATGCTCTTTTTGGTTACTTTTGGTGGCGGTCAAAAAATGTTCGTAATCATTGATCATTCCAATGAGTTTTTGATGACGCTATGTACTTGTTACCATATTTTTTGTCAAAAGATAACGATTTAAGACCATTTTTGTGGAGTATTTTTCATTATGTGTCCAAGGTCATAGTGGTTATAATAGTCAGTCGAATTTGTTAAGAATAATTAGTGCGTATCATTTCCCTCAAGTCATAAGAATATAGTTTTCCTATGAGTCAACACATGATTCATCTCTATTAGGTTTATTATCAAGCAAATTTCCTTTAAACAAAGTTCCACTAGTGTGTGTAGGAACTACATTATTTAATACATAATCAAGCTCTATCAATTCTATTAATGAGAGAGACCTAGCACTCCTCGACACTCATGTCACACCTTAACATGCTTTGGAAACAATACACTAACATTCCTTGGCACCTCGCATGTCTTGGAACATCTTTGTACCTAGAACATATTTCCATGAGTAGGGCGCCCAAGAACATGTTGGCATGCCCTAGCATAGCATAGCACTCCCCTATCATGTTTTGGCATGCCTTGTAGTCCCTAGCATGCCCTGGAACACCTTGGCATAATATTGCATTGACAAACATTAGCACTTGGCATGTATTGGATCATATTATTAGTGTGCCTAGCATGCCCCTTTTGAAAAAGATAAAGTCCTGACATATTAACCCTCTTATGTGTTCATTTCCTTGCATTTTAGCTTGGTTATTCCTTTTGTTGGCATACTTTGGCACCCTACACATCCTAGCATGTCTTAGCACCTGGCATGCCTTGGCACTATTTTCACATGTTAGCACACCTCGAAACTACCTAGCACACTCTATCACTTCTTAACATTATTTGATATTCCCTAGCATGCCTTACCCATGCTTAGCATATCTTTTCACTCCCTTCTTGGCATGACAACTAGCACTCATTAACACTCCCCGACACACCCTCATATTCATTCACTTCCATCCATTTTGACCTATTTCTCCCTTGTGTTGTCCTAGTACTCCCCAACACTCCTCAGCATGCATTGGCACTCTCTCGCACATCTTAGCACTCTTCGATACACTCTTCCAATTCATAGCATGCATCACACTCCTTGACACACATTGGCACTTGGCACGTGTTAGCACTTGGCAAGTATTAGAATGTTTGGCATGCATTGAGATGACTTGGTATGCTTTGGCATGGTTTAATATTAAATGTATTTGAGATAAATTATTGGAAACCAGATGAGAAGAAACAGAGGAAGATTTGGCACTTAGAATGCATTGACACTTGGCACTTGGCACCTATTGGCACCTAGTGTTGGTGCCTCTAGCATGCCCCTGATGGAAAAGGTAAATTGATGACTTATTAACCCTATTATGTGCTCATTTCCTTGTATTTTAACTTGTTCCTACCTTTTTTTTCCTTGACAATCCATGGCATACATTGTCACACCCTTGTACATCTTGGCATGTGTTAGCACTTGGCACATATTAGCTTGTTTGACATGTCTTCATACTATCTGGCACATGTTAGCATGCTCTAGCATTCCCTAACACACCTTGGCAGTCATGACCTCACAACTAGCATTACATTTTTCCATGGCTTGGGAACCTTACATTCACTAGAACACCTCGGCACTCCCTAGCTGTCATACCCTCTGCTATATTCCTCCACAATGTCCCAGGCTATTGAGGAGATCGACAGAGGTAACCACAAACCATGATTTTAGTTTGGTATCTAGCCCTACGAAACAACAAAGGGATCTCTCTATGAAATCACAGCCAAGAGATGACTAGAATGTAAAGGAGTTTTGGTAAGATAGATAGCCTTATGTGGGTTTTGGAAAATTTAGGCTCATCATGTTTGCTTGATGACCCCACCTCCATGGGTTGTACTTGTTAGGTTTCTATACCAATAGGTTTCATCTTTCATGATTGATAGTGGAAGGGCTAAATATGTTCATCATTGCAGGCTGCAAAGGTTCCATATTTTGTGTACATGCTATGAAAATTAAAAAATGAAAAGAGGGTATGCCTTAAAAGAATAATCAAAAGGAAAGAAAATCAAATGGTCAAGAGAAAAGTGAAAATGAACCCCAAACTAAAGACCAGGAAAGTGGCCAGTCAAAATGCCACTACTATCTTTTGGGCAGTATCATACTCTACAAATACTGCTACTAATCATACTTGATGGATGGCCCAATAGTCTAAACTGGACCATGCCATGTTTAAATTTCTTGTTGCAGAATAGAGAATTTTTCCTGTCCAAACAGCTCAAGCTTGGCAGATGACTAGCTAGGTAGAGAAATGAAGGTGCCCAACTGCTTAACCTGGGTCCTTAGAAGAAATAAGGGTACATTTAGATAGGAGGGCAGTCAAAAGAAAAAGAGAACAATCAGGGTCTGCTAATTCAAGTGCACCCACTTCAAATGAAGAAAAAATGTTAGGAATACTAGGATGGGTAAGTAGTGCAAGGTTGCAGAAATGGAGGGCCATCACCAATTGGCTTATTAAGTGCAAAGACTCATGCAACTCAGGGTATTGGCATCAAAACAGAAAGTGGAGGACAAAACATTGGAAGCATGTCTAATTTCCCCTATTTTCCCCCAAACATCATTTACTAACACCCCCAAGGACCTTGAGATCTGCTTAGGTGTCTAGTTCCACTTCAGTTCATGACAAGCTACTGGATCAAACCATGAAGTTTAATCAAGAAAAGAAGCCACATTTTTTGTGTAAAAAATCTTTCTCTCATTTCATTTATCTTCAATTCCTAAGTTTTACCTCTTAGAACTTAGCCATACCCCTTCACTCACTTCACAAATTCATATTAACCACTAATGTATTATTTAACTCCCTCACTACCCCCCTTCCCTAATCCTATTAGGATCTATGAAAAACTCCCAAAAAACATGTATAAATTCCCTCCCCCTAGCACTATAGCTATATAACCCTTCCTTGGGAAATATTAACCTATCAAGGGTTAGTATTAGCCCCCCTTTCACCCTAAAACTATGGTTTTTGTCAAAAACTATGGTCAAAAATAAAAAAGTTCAAAACCCCACCCTCATTAACCCCTTTATCTACCCAAAATTCATTGATTATAATGTTTTTTACTTAAAACATTGATAAGTGGGCGCCAATTAACCCAAAAACCCAAATCCTAATGTTTATTACCCACCCCCGCGCCTGATTTATTTAAAAATATTAAATTATTGGGCAGGTCCCCCTTCGTTAATATGTCGTCACATCAGGTTTGCAACCCACCGCCCGATCACTGACCCCGCCCATCCAACGGTGGGCGGTCATTTTCGTATGAAAAGTGCCCGACCTTTTGCGTCCGGGGGATTGGCGGTATTACCGTCGTACCCCCGCCACGCGTCGGCCTCCCGCGGTGTTCGGAGCCCCCCTCCTTGAAACCGCTTACCACCCTAAGGGCCTCCGGGGAAACCACTTACCGCCCCTCCCTCGCGCTGAAGTCACCCCGCCTTTTCTGCCACCGTGCCTCCACATCATATCCATGTCGCCTGTCTGCCTGTCCGCCCTGCCACCGTGTCACCGCCACCTGGGCACCCACGTCAGCTGCCACGTCACCCTGCCGTACCCGGGCCCATGATGATGTCAGCACCAAAAAGGTGCCAAAGGGCCAAAAATGCATAAAAAGACGCGAAATAGCTGTTATTCTTCATTCTTATTTGTTGTTTTCGGAGCTCCTCTGCATGCGAAAACGTCGTTCAACGGTCGAAATCCAAATTTCACCCGCCAAAGTTGTTTCCGCCCTCATCGTCGACCCAAGTACCTGCAATTAGTCCAGTTCGACGCCTCCTACACCATAAAAACCAGGTGTTTTCCATAGGCGACCTCCTTTACCTGCATTTCTCCTGTTGTTCTCCTAATTTCCTGCAAAAGAACTCTGCTAAAATTTCTCACTGCTAAATTGTCCACTAAAGAACACTTAAAAACCTGGTTAAGCCCCTACAGGACAAAACTCTGCAAGAAACCCATGCCCTTCTACAAATTCAAAATAAAAGTAATCAGAGAAGCTGAGCTACTGGCTAAAAACGAATATAGTTGTTCCCTCATCCCTTTTATAGCAAAACTCCCTTGAAAAACCAGCTAATTAGCCCAAACACACTTTGATTCTTCAAACAAAGTGCCCCTCAGTTCATCAAAACCTGTAAGAGTCTCCTTATACTTTCAAGCTACTCACTACCAGACAGAATTTAGCAGGCATTCCTCAACCTTTGTACCAATCCTAAAAATCAAGTAAAACATCCAGTTGAAATCAGACATGGCCACTCCATCTGCACTGGATGTAGCTCCTGTGAATCCACCAAATAGAGAACTGGAAGCTATTCCACTGGTAGACAGTGATTTCCTCATTGCAGACTTTGTGGTAGAGAGGAACCACTTATAGACCTTCTGCCAGCTAAGGAACAATCACTTGGACAACAGTGACATGTATGGCATCTGGGAATCCAATCTGCCCACCTACTTCCTGCCATCTGTGAATTGTTTCCCTGAAGTCATTCACCTCTGTGCAGAAAACTATGACCACAAGCTCAGAGTTGTAAAGTATCCATCTGGGAGCATCCTGTTCTACATAACACCAGATTCCATCAATCAAATGTTGAACTACAAGCAAACCCAACTGCTATACCCATTCTCCATTAAGTACTTGCTGGATGAGGGCTCCAAGCTCTCTAGCACAGACATTGTTGCAGTAGCCAAGAATTTCATGAAGGCAGACTGCCAACCTTCTGGGCCACCTCCTTTTTCATATGCAAATTTCAATGAGGTAGGCAAGCTGCTGGTGGACATGTTAACCTCTGTGCTGGGGTTCACCACAAATGAGCATGTTGATGAAACTGTGCTGGTCATGCTGTCTGCATATAGCCTTGAGAAACCCCCTGCTATAAAGTACAATTATGCCAAGTATATTGCCAACAAGATGCATGACCAACTGTCAAGGCTGAATAGGGAGGCAATATTTAAGTATTCATCATACATCTAACACTTGTTCATGTATTATCAAATAGATTGCTTCTACTGCCCAATCAAGAAGCTAGACTCACAAGGTGAGAGGAGGTCTGTTATCTTCTGGTCTTCAGTCTTCCACCAAGTCCAGAATTCCCCCTATTCATACTGTGAATTTATTGACCAGTTTGTATATCCAGTTACATGCCTCTTAAAGAGGACTCCTATCAGATTGTCCAAAGATATGCAGAAAAGCTTACAGCTGTCCAGGAATTACAAAATAGGTGATTGGTATTTATACCAAAATCACACAGTTATCACAATCTATGGTTGTGAGCTCTGTCCCTACAGGCTCCCAAAGTATGTGCCTATGAGGTTGTTTGCCCTGGAATACTATAGACAACTCATAAACTCTAATCTTACACACTTCCACAGTGCCAAGAAGAAAGCCAATCTAAATTTCAGAGACCACCTAGGCCCATTCGTCATGAATAAGAAAGATGGTTGTCAAGAGGCTGATCAAATATTGGGGCAGGAGCTCAAACTTAAAAGAAGCTTCTGGTGGGTCCCTTATGACCCTGAAGGTTTTATCAGTGCTAGGAGAGTCAAGTATAGGCTACTAGCCTATAAACATTGCCCATATACACAAACAGAACACTTTTCCAACCAAGATGAATGGGTACCTGAATCAATAGTAGAAGAATTGACTCATGAAGAGAAAATGGAGCAGACTGTGAAAGATTTAGAAAAAACTCTTGACTTGTATTCTTGTCAACAGGTCCTGTTCAAACAACCAGTCCAAGTAGGAGAAGGCACTTCCACTGCTCCAACTGCACAGACTACCCAGCAAGCATCTGCAACCACCACTATAGCAAAAGGCAAAGAAATAATGGATGAACAGCAACAGACAGAGACAGGGCAACCCAACACCTCAAAAGATCAAACTCAAGGGAAAGCCCCTTCACAGCAAACTGGACCACCCCAAATCCCAGTTCTGCAAAATCCTCTCAATGAAGAGAGAGGAGAAAAGAGAGATAGAGAGGAGGTCACACCTCCAACTGTGCCAACACAACAACCAGAAGCCAAGAGGCCAAGGATTGACCCTGAAACAGAGGAGGGAGATATCAGTGAGGAAAGGGCAGAAAGCCACAACAGAGAAAGGCAATCAAGCCAGTAGACTGCCACTAGCTCATTTCAGCTAGAACAGGCCATACAACAAGGCACAGAGGTATCCTCCTCAAGGCAACAGGGCAAGAAACTAGCTGGAATCAAAGGAGGCTTCATGGAGATCAAGGCACAGAATGAATTGTTGAGAGTGCAACTCTATGATCAATTCTTGAAGGCAACTCCAGCCAAAAAACAAAGATTGATGGTTGCCTATGATCTCAAAGAGGAAAAAATGATTTTTACTCATTTAAAGCCTAAAGTCCCACATCCCAAAACCTCTGCAGATTACTTTAGAACAAACTTGGAGGTCTTTTCTAAAGACATACACCCCATGGATCAGATAGAGCTGCACAAACAGACTGGGGAAATGGTCTATGCAACACTTGCAGACAGGGCCATGCTGGCCCATCAGTTAAAAGAAGCACTAAAGAACACAAATACACAGCTTGATTTGGAAAGGATGTCTTCCTCTGCAAAGGACAACAAAATAAAGACTTTGGAATACATAAGCATTGATCTGGGACATGACCCAAAGGATCCAAAGGGTGTTAGGGCCCTTATGAAGAAAAAAGAGGATGACATTGCTGCACTAAGAAAACAGGAAAAATTGCCTCCAACCATTCACCCTCAAACATCAGAACTTGCACAAGAAAAGCAAGTGGATGATGCCATGGACCTGCTTCTAATGATGAATCAAAGAATATTGCAAATGGAAGCAGAATTAGAGAAGGCATTGCAGGACAAGCAAGGGGAATCAACCTCCCAGCCCCCTCAAACATCTACAAATCTTGGACCTGTCCCTCCTACACAAGCAGCGGCAGCCCCTCCTGCCATTCTAGCACCAACAATAGCTACATCAGCAATAGGAGCAACAGCAGAAGCAACAACAGCAGCAGAATCCAGCATGAGTATGGAGGACTTGATGAAAGTTGTCAAAGAGCTTGAAACTCAAGTGACAGAAATAAATGAAGCCAAGGATAGACTGGCCAAGCTATAGACCAGCTATGATAAGTCCAAGATGACAGTGGCAGAAAAACAAAGAGAGATAAAGGACTTGGATGCCAAAGTAAAAACTTTGGAAAAGGAACTTCTCCTAGGCAAGACCTTAGCAGAAATAAAGAGGATAATTTGGGCCAAAATTGGCCAATCAATCCAGGACCAATGGAGGTCAATCCAAGCAATATATGAGCAGGTTGAACTAATAAGCATGGCTCATGTGGAAATACAAAGAGCTAGAAAAGCACTGGGAATCATGCCTGAGCAGGCCAATAAAATGATACATTTCCTCAATAACCGCACTAGGGAGGAATTGGCAGCTCTAGAGATAAACAGCAGAACAAACACCATCCTGACAGCTAAGAAAGTGCTAACCTTGAGGAACTTCACTCAAACTCTGGAAAGAAAATGTCAGGAAATGAAAGTAGAAATTGATGAATTCAGGGCAAAAATGACAGTGTTACAGGATAAAGGATTGTCAAGCCTAGTGACTGGCACAGGACAGCTGCTGTCATATAATCAATATATGACAAGGATCAACAATTATGTTGAAAATCAAATAACAGCATCCAGCAGCTCCACAGAAGAAGCAGGGCCTCCCTCTGGGCAGTCTTTCTATGACAAGTTAGAAAATCTATTTTTTATTGAGCATGAGATAAAACATCTGTTTGAAGTGCCTCCAAACTTCTACAGATATACAAAAGCAGATGAAACACTGGTGAAAATAAGGAGGCATCAGCTACCTCCAGTTGATTGGTCACAGGCAATGCTGGAAATTCTGCCCAGATAATGCCACTATGTTATTCCTTTTTGAGAAAAATCAAGTCTCGGTCATGGTACAGGTCAGCAGACAGATCAGCACGCATGTATCACAGGAAGCATCCGTACAAGTGACTCGCCAAAGCACCCAGGCAGCAGGTTCAATTAACGCAGAATTAAAGACACAACTACAACCAACTTTCCTGAGCCATAAAGTCAAAAGTTGTCTGACAGAAAGATAGCTACCATCTCAGCGTTAAATGCTGTAGTTATTTCCTTCATTTACTTTTTGTAAGAGAGTTGGTGGTGCAATTTATTGCACAACAACTCACTATTGAGATATTTTGTATCCTATTTTGTATATATATCCCCTCAGAGAATGTATTGAGGGTCGGTTGTAGTGAAAACTCTTTCTGAAGAGATCTATTGTATATTTGAGACATTTTTGATAATACAAGTTGCTGGTGGAGTTCCTGGTTCCTATGCTATCTAAAGGTGGAAATGAATGGCTCTATTGTGCTACAGAATTCCTGTGTCATTTTCTGGAACAATAAGTTATTCTGAACTGTGTATGTGTTTTTCTGTGTATTCCATAATTCATATGTTTTCATAATCATAGCAAATAGAGAAAAATAATAGCCTAGGATTTATTTGAACACCCTATGCTCAATATCTATTTCTAAATATGTTTTCTTCTGGATTAGCCATGGATATGAATTCTTAATTGCTCATGTCTACACTAATTCTATCATTGTGAATATTGTTTAAGAATTCTTAACTTCTCTTAAGCAATACTTTCATTTTTCCGTTGTTAGCATAGTGAAAGATTCTTAATTTCCTTTCACTCACTAATTCCATAACTTCATTTCATAAATCTAAAGAAATTGTTCCACAGATGCCTACCTGGCTCTGCAGCAACACTCTGCCTTCATAAACATTCTTCAGCAGCACACTACCTCAACTCCATTGCCCAATGGAGCAAACTGTTCCATGATCTATATCTCAGCTCTATTTGAATTCACCAACCCACCAAACTCAAACAAAACAGCACACCATAACTAGCCTAAAATCATCCACCAACAAAGCTAAATTATAAAGAGAGAGCCCTCTCTGGTTACAGGTAGGCTAGGACCTGTAGCTAAAAGATTGGTCAGTGGTTACCTCGGCCGTATTCCCTTTACGAAGCAGGGAACAACCTGAGCGTTAACAAGAACCAACCAGAAAGAACAAAGAAATAAACACACAACACCATGGCTATCCAGTAAATGGAAAGGCTAGGCAAATCCACTATCAATCCAGGTAATCCTCCATGCCAGTGGCATATCATAAACAATAAACCACATGCATGCACCATGCATGCCAAAAATAGTGAGGAAAACATACATGCAACTTGGTACCTATAAGAAAAACTTGATGTAGTTGTTGATCCTGATGTCCTCTTGTGCTTTCCTATACTCCCTTTGCCTTCTTTCTCAAAAATCCAAGTATGCCACACTCCCCAAGAGTGCTCCAAGAAACTCTAAGTTTAAAGAGTATGAGAGAGAGAGAATAGAGAGAGAGCTCAAAAGCTAAAGTGACCAAGTTTACATTGACTAAGCCTGTTGTTGGGACAAGGTCCCCTAGGGTTAATTTTGGGGCAAAATCCTAGGTTTTAGGGCAAAAATACCAAGTTGTGTTGTATAAAATGTAAAGTCTCTGCAAGTTGTGGTTGTAGAGTGCGTAGATAGTCAAAGTGTCATAAATGGTTTACCCTTATTTTATGTAAGTTGAATCAGATTTTGAAGATCTACCCATGGTTTAGGGACCATGGGATTGTATAAATAGGAGAGTCTTAGAGAGTCTAAGGCATAAAGTGATGATGAAGATGAATTTAATGGGTAAATAGAAGGAAGAGCAAAAAATTCTTACAGTAGAAGAGAGGCTCTGTAGCTATGTGCGTAGAGGCCTAGAGTGGAGTCTGTAGTTGAGTGTGCAGACCCCTACAACTGAGTGCACAGGGAAGTCTTGAGTCTGTAAGCAGAAATGAGGTATTAATAAAGAGATTATTCCAAAAATTCCCACTTTTTTTCTATTTACTTCTATTATGAATGAATGTGCCTTTATGTTATGATGAATGATGGGTTTGTGAATTAATACTGTATTGATGCATGACTTTACATGATTTATATTGTTATATGAATGAAATTGATGTTAACTATTTACGCGAAGAATATCTTGTTGCATGTTAAAGTTATCAAACACTTAAGCTGATCTGAGTAATTACGGGGTTAAGAGTAATCTTTGATGCGTGTGAGTAGTTGATCTGCCTATTCAGGGTCTACAAAAGACAGTCGTAGACCTTTGTAGAGATCTAGAGGCTGATTAAGATAGTTATACGAATAAGCACTAAAGGCTTATCAATCTATGTGAAGGTAGATTTAGGGCATAAAATGACATTACACTAATCTCTGGGTGCGGAAACTTGGTTCCATCATCCCCTATATTGCTTCGGGTGAGACCTTAGTCCGTGCTCCACGAATTGATGCCAAAAGGGCTAGTAGTGTAGGGATTTGTTTGGTGAAACTAACTCTGAACCTGGGTCGGGACCCACTAAGCCAACAAATGCTTCTATTGTTGGGACCAAGATCTGCATAAAGAGATGTGTGATGTCGCATCACTGGAATCCAACAAAGAAAGAAATAGAGAAGTGGTTGGATAAAGTGATCCACAAATTCACAGCGTAAGAAAATAGAAATCCATGCTTGACAAAAGAACAATGGTTGGACAAATATCTGTACACAGAGATACACAAAAATTTCTTTTGCTCCTTCCCAATCGAACTATACGAGTGGATCGCTAAATTGGTAGAGGGACAAGGAAGGTGGAGGCTTGATGGTCCAATAGTGTGGACCCCAGAGCTAGTGTGGAGATTGGAAGCCTCTAAAGATAAGATCGCATGCATTGTCAATCACTGGATTGATCGTTTCAGAGGAGGATTTGTGACAACGTTTCTTGTCATGTGCTTTGGTACATTGCATGAGCATGTGAATCTACAGGAAATTCTACATTATTGGCCAAAACATCGTTAAGATGTTGGGAAGTACATTAGATCCTGCACCGCCTACATCATTTCCAAACCAAACATCAAGAAGAAAGGCATGTATAATCTACCTACTCCTAACCGACCTCGGGAACCTATCTCCATGGATTGCATGTCGGGACTTCCTTCTACTAAGAATGACAACAATTGTGTTTTCGTGGTCATCGACAGATTCTCTAAGATGGCCATCATGGAGGCTTACAAGAAGAGTATCACAACCGAGGCCACTACTAAGCTCTTCTTTGAGCGAATGTGGTTACACTTTGGGATCCTGTAGTCCATTGTCTTAGATTGGGATAGCATATTCCTATGTGCATTTTGGTCAAGTCTTTGGTCGATGCTGGATACAAAACTTACTAAGTCCACGACTTTCCATCCCCAAACTAATGGTGAAATAGAGGTTGTCAACAGGACGATTGTACACATTTTGTGCATGTACAACTTGAATCATCCACGCACGTGGGATGAAAGTCTCCCCTATGTCCAACATAGCTACAATAAAGCTCTCCACAACTCAATAGGCTACAACCCCTTCAGGTAGGGTTGGGATTTCAGCCATTATGCCCCATTTATGTGTCCATACCATTTGCAGCCACTCAGGTAGATTCAACTCATGTTCAGTCCGAAGTTGAAAGGGCTAACAACTTCGTTGAGCGCATTCAACACATTTTCCAATAGGTCCATGATATATTGGACAGAGCCAATGGTAAGTAATAGAAGCGCCATGATCAACATCAAGTGTCACACAAGTTCTAGGTGGGCCACAAAGTTTGGCTACAGCTGTAGAAGGAGCGCCTTTCTGGACCCCACTGCAAGCTTTACCCGCTCCCATATGGGCCATACACCATCACCAAGTTCGTTGGTGACAATGCCTTTGAGATCAACATCTCATCGTTCCTTTGTCTGCACCCATTGTTCAATGTATATCTCCTTCAGCCATACTTTCCACCATTGTTGGACACATCTGACATTGCAGAACAACTCACACCAATATAGCTCAACCCAGACTGCATGGAACAAGCCACAACCGATCAGATCATGGACACACAGATCAAGAACACTCACCAATAGAGGATACAGTTATATCAAGTTGTCAAAGCAGGCCAACTCGTTCACCAGGGCAAGTAGTTCACCAGGGACCAAGTTCAACAGAAATTTCCTCACCTCATGGAGGCTTTGCACGCAATGGGGACCATTACCTCCTAAGGGGGGAGGAATGATCCAGGTGGATATTGGTGGCCACCCGCCTATTCCACCTAGACCCCCTAGTTAGTTTCATTTGTTTCCTTGTTCATTTCAACATTTATTATTTTTAACAGTTTTTCGGGTCCTAAAATTCCAGAGCAGTTTTGACCCCCTAAACAGTGTTTGTTTTTGGGTCCCTGGCAAGACAATAGCCATAGGTAGAGCATGTGGAAAAACCTATAGTACTCGGTGAGACCTTTCCAACAAGGTATCGTACGCGCCAAACAGAGCTAATATGACCAAGTTACGACCCTCGGAAGTTCACTGCCCCACTAACCCTAACAGGGCCCACAAACTCTTAGTATTACATCTCCTGGGGTTAGGTTTTTGGTCATTTAGGGTTTTCACATGTTTTCCAATAATAAATAGGCCCTTGAGCTTCATTGTAAGACAATTCAGAGGCATGTAGTTGCCACATCTCTTCTTAGAGATAAGCTACCATCGCCTGAGCTATCTTATTTCCATTCTGTTTGTAAGCATAGTTCAATATTTTTGTATTAATGAAATGAAGTGATTTTTTTCTTTCCTGTTTAAGTTTGGATCAATGAAATGTATTTAATTTTGCAAATTTGATTCTAAAAATTTTACTTGAGGCACTCCTATATGTTTACTCATATCTTTAAAGATTCCACAATATGGAATGTCTTAGAAAAGAAGTTACATACAAAACCAAAGCTAACCTATTTGAAGTTGATTTGAGGATGAATCAGAAACCTTGACTAATGTTTTTTTTGTGTTCCTGGTTAAGTTTGGATCAATACAATGTATTTAATTTTTCAAATTTGATTCTAAAAATTTTACTTGAGGCACTCCTATATGTTTACTCATATCTTTAAAGATTCCACAATATGGAATGTCTTAGAAAAGAAGTTACATACAAAACCAAAGCTAACCTATTTGAAGTTGATTTGAGGATGAATCAGAAACCTTGACTTCCATAAGGAATATTTATGAAATTATTATGAACCAACGTTTGGAATTTCTTCTTGAGGTAATATTTTATGTCTCTACAAGTCTCTCAATATTCCAGAGTCTAAATCATCATTGAAAATAAGTTATAGTGAAAATTCTAAACTGAGCTATTTGAAATTTATTTCTTGACTATTTAGAAACCCTAAATTCCATATGGAATATATCCAAAATTATAGAAAACCAAATCATTAAAATTTTATAACATGTACATGAATTTCTTTCCTTCATATCCTCAAATTTCATAGTTTGAAACATCCTAGAAGAAAAGTTATAGAAAAAATTCCAATATGGATTGTTCTCACATTTTTGCTCCATTTTTAAAGCCCCAAGATTATCCCCCAACTTGTTTTTTGCACGTCAAATCCACTATTTCTTCGTATGGGATTCATATGCACTCACATATCCTTTATTTATAGTGTTTCTGCATTCACTTATGGGATCAAATTGTAAAATTAGTTGGGCCAACCTATATTTTCTAGTTGGGCCACTTAATAGAATCTCCCTATATTTTCATTTTGATACTTTTTTACTATAATCCTAGTTGTCCTTTTAGTTATACCTATTTGTAATAATATTTTTATTTTTTCCCATTGTTTGATTTCTTGTAACTCATGTCATTTTAGTATTTTATGCTAGTGTAATTAAAGAATAACTTAAACCTTTTGGACTACTCATGAAGAGTCTTTTGATAATTGGTGCAAAATAGGTTACATGTGTTATTGTAGTTGTTGTAACACTAGATGCATTTCTACAACACTAGATGTGATGTTGCAATGTTAGAAATATTTTTGTGACACTATTTGATCTTGCTGCAACACCAACAATTGATTACTGCCACAACATCAATGGATTGTTGACATTGTTATTTCATGTTACCATACACCAATGAAGATAGATTCATATACAATAGTAGTGGTAATTGATAAACGACTATAGTGATTAAGTGTCAATTTGAACAATGGAGAGAGGAAAAAAATGCATGGAAGGCCAACACACCCGGTTATAACTACTCAATGTCACCTACTGACATGAAGACAAATTGATGAAAATGGCAAAGACTATTTTTATACTCTTCCCTATCTTAGTCAACCTATTAGAATTAAATGAAGAACATCCCAAGGATACTAGAACCTCATGGTTGTTCTCAAACCTTTTGTGCTAAGAAAGGGAAATGTAATTTGTATAAAAACTATTGATCAATTTAGGTAGATGGTATCATCAATATTGTAATAAAAAATATATTTTCTCCAAATAAGACAAAGTGTTGAACTAGTTCTTGTAGAATTTGCTTGTGTTAATGAATATTTGATTTGATATTTTGATTGAAGGATTTACCCAGTGCCTCAGCTAGGGAAGTATGCCCCCCTCCTTGGATGAGTACTAACGTTTTGAAGCATCGATCTAGTTTTTGAATTCGTTTTTCTTAAAATTCCTATGTGTTATATTACCATTTATTTATTACTAAAACACCATAAATAAAACTTTGTTTTCAATATACATACTTCCCATCTTGTTGCCTATGTGGTCTAATTGTTTAAGTTGTGTTGAATTTAGAAAGTTATCAAGTCATCCATGTGAAAATTTCTTCATTTTTATCTACTGGATTGAGAGTGGAAATTATTTTTTTGTACAATCACTATTTATACCTAGTTACTAGAAATGTGTGCTCCTCTTTTACAATTATTTGAAGTTTCCTTTCTAAATATAATTATACTTCATTTCATTTCATTTCTATTCCATCCAGTTGGGTTAGAACATCTTGGTTCTAGGCTAGTTGAAATTAGATTATCCTAGTTTTACTCCCTTTAATCCATGTAGGGTTCACAACACCTTGCTTCCAAGCCTAGCTTGATACTTTACTTTATTCACAATTAGATTTATCTTGTTGCTATCTTGTTATACTTAACATCGGTGACTGTGCCATATATACCTTGAAACCATTTGTCATATGATCATTTATCTCTTATGCAAATTCATAACTAGAGAAGTAGATATATGGATGGCTATGGCATAGACAATGAATGATAGTTTGCAAGTATCGTACAAATACCTGGTTTGGAAAAGTAAATGAATATTTTTTCCAGTTATATTTTGAAACAATTAAAAGGTAATTAGGAAGCCTGTAATTTTTGGTATCATTTCAAGGGAATTTTGAAAAATGCATGACAGTTCACAAGTATTATATAAATCCCTAATTTGAGAATGCAAATGAACAATATCTCTAGTTATCTTATGAAAGAATTAAAAGGTATTTAGAAACTAATAAAAGATAAAAATCTCATCAACAAGACATGAAAATGATCGAAGGAAAAAAAATTGTCACAAGAAGATGGAAGACAACCTGTTGACACATAATCATAGGGATTGGGTGAACAATTGTAAACAGTGTGAATAATTAATAAGAGAAAATGAAGAGTCATCAGGAGATGAAACTCAAGAGTCACTACCTCATGTATATAACTATGAACATCCTAAATGAATAAACATATTCTCATTTTAGGAGTTACCTCCTGGCCTAACATGGTATTAGAGCCAACTCTATTTTTAGAATTCCTACCCTTGTAACTCCTTTTTTGCATATGTTCTACCCATATTGTAGAACTAACACCTCTGAGTGTATTGTGGTGTAGTGAGTGCATATTTTGTGATATTGCATTATGGAAAAGGCTGGATTGTACGCAAAGGTTAATAGCCACAAGCTCTAACCAAATGAGCTATTCCAACATCTGATATTGACACCTTTGATTCTGAAAGTAGCACTCCCAAATCTATCAAAACTTGCTGAGTCCAAAAATTGTAGAAGTAGAATCGAAGGACTAGCCCTAAACGCCACTGCGGGAAAGGACTTGACTGTTGTGGTGCCATTGTGATTTTGAGATGCACTATTTTCAACGTTGTCAACTCCCCGTTTCCATGCAACATAATCATTTTCTCCCTCATGTTGTTTGGTATTACTCTGGTATCATTCATAACACCTCCCTCACGTTGTTTAATACACAACTTTGTATTGTTATGAAAGTATATGCTCTTACCATCGTCCGCTGGCCGTACCACTATCCGTTGGCCATACCACTCTCCTCACTATGTTTTATATCATAATACGCCACTATCTCTGTTCATAATACACAATACCAACCTCCTCCCATAGCGCATGTTACTCTCCCACACAGTCGCTCCCACTGCTTCTAGCACCTCCCACACTCACATCATCAACTCATGACATGCACACTGTTTTGTGAGCGCTGTCTTGAGTCCCTTTCATATTCCTCGGCCCATTTTCCATACTCCTATCGTTGCTCCATTGATATTCCATGTTGTTATAAAAATTCGCAGTTCTCCCTCCGCTCCCTCTTAACCCGCAGCACCCCCTCCTCTCCCTCTTAACTCATAGAGCCAATCCCACCATACAAATGCACTACCCCTCCATAAAAATGTGTTGCCCCTACTCCATTGCATGGTAAATACCTCACTTCCATTGTTCAGTCAATACATTGACCCTCCTCCATATACACCCATCTTTTTTAATACCTCCCCTACATACTCCCTCCCCCACATACTCCCTCTCCCAAATATACCCTTCCCTAGTAATACCTCTGCTTTGTACATATCATATTGTAATTTTTTTTACCACCAGAAGTACAAATTTTATACATTGGTAGTAGAAGTATTTTTATAGTACACAGAATTTTAAAATGCATTCATTGATATCTATTGTGGGAGTGGTTCTCACCAGCAAGGAGAACTATCTAGAATGATCACGGAAAATCAAACACACTCATTTTTAATGAGTTGTGGAAATGAGTGTGTGTTGGAGACAGAGACAAATAACTAGAACAACCTACCTCAAGCAAGGAATTCACCATTTGGGAAAATAAGAACAACAAGGCTTATGCCTTGATTGCAGCATCAGTAAATGAAGAGGTGAGTCGCTATATTTCACCATTTTTAAATTCTTTTGAATCCTTACAAAAAATGAAGGAAATCTTTGACTCACACTCTGCACTTGAAGTTGTTCAACTCATGATTAAATTGTTCAACCTTGAATTACAAAATGATGATCCTCTTGCTCTTGCATCAGAAGTAAATCTATTATGCATGATATCAAAGTCACTAATGTTTAACTGGACATTCCTCTGATAGCTTTTTTCAAGGCACTTTATCCCACTTACTCAAATTATCTTGAGTCATTGCAAGCAAATGGAAACCAGGAGGCAACTCCTCAAATGAGAATCTGTTTATTATGGTATACTAGATTTGGATACTTGAACTATGAAAGCCTCCGCTTGTTGAAGAAAAATGGTGTTACTAGTTTTCTCACAATTCTTAGGAAACTTAAGCAATGTGATGCTTGCATTCTAAGGAAGCATAGAAAACAATCTTTTCATGATTCACATTCCAGAGCACATAGAAAAATTGAACTCATTCATTCATATTTATGTGGTCCAATGCCTATTCCTTCTGCAAATGGAAATAAATATTGATGAAATTTATTGATGACTACACCAGAATGTGTTGGGTTTATTTATTGAAGAACAAATATGATGATTTTCAAACATTCAAGGGCTTGCATACATGGATTGAAAATGATTCACAATCTCATATTGGCTCTATTCGCATTGATAATGGAAAAGAATACACTTCAAATGAATTTAAAATTATCTTCGCCAAAATGGGATCAAAAATCAAACAACGATGCCTTATAATCCCCAACAAAACAGATTAGCTGAAAGAATGAATATGACAATCTTAAATATGGTGTGCTCCATGATGTTTTTCAAGAATGTAAAATTGATGTTTTGGGCTGATGCAGTTCTATGTGTTGTGTATGTAAATAATAGATGTCCATATAATGCTACTAGCAACATGACTCCTTATGAAATGTGGTATGGGCACATTCCTTCGGTAAAGCATCTCAGGGTCTTTGGTTCCACCTATTATGCCTTGATACCAAAGGTACATAGAAACAAACTTGGTGCAAGGAATCGTAATTGTATCTTCTTGGGGTATTCAAAAACATCCAAAGCATATCGTCTCTATGATGAAGTAAATAAAAATTTTGTTGCGTATAGAGATGTAATCTTTCTTGAATCATCCAAAGCTGACAATGTTGTTGAGAGGCAACTTGATCGCTTGGATAGATTCGCAAATGAAAAATCATTTCAAGAATTTGATAATCAAATTCCACATCTTGAAGGGTGGATTCCTATATTGGATCAACCCTTGGAATCTTCTTATGAAGCACTCTGTCCCCCTCATGAAACTCCAACCAGGATGATACTTTGAGTGATGTGATTGACAAAATTTGGAGACTCAATCTTGATTTAGTGCCAACTCAATCAACCGAGTATCCTGGACCATCTCAGAAAGGTCCCCCAAAGTGGCTGACAAAGAAACTTGAAAGTGTTCATCCTGATGAGGTTGGAAAGATAGGAACAAGAAATTCAACTTGGCAAAATGGAGGTGATGTAGATGAGTCTGATTCACCTGTTGACATGGATGTTTCTTATGATTGTTAATTGAATTTGTCTACATATTTTGAACCAACTTCCTTCAAAGAAGCCACTTCTCACGATGAATGGAAAGAAGTGATGCAAAAGGAGTGTGATGCCTTGATAAAGAATGGCACTTGGAAGCTGGTTGATCCTCCATTTGGAACCAAACCAATTAGTTGCAAGTGGGTCTACAAGAACAAGTATAAATTTGATGGCTCACTTGACAAGCACAAATCCAGGCTTTTGGCAAAAGGTTTTGCACAGAAGGAAGGGGTTGATTATGAGGAGACTTTTTTGCTCACAGCAAAATGGGCTACCATCCAGACACTCTTTTCCCTACAAGTTCAGAACGGCTGGAAAGTCCATCAAATGGATGTAAAAACTACTTTCTTGAATGGAGACTAAAAGAGAATGCTTTTATGCCCCAGCCTGAAGGATCTGTTGTGAAAGGACATGAACATAAAGTATGCAAACTTATGAAATCCTTGTATGGCCTCAAGCAAGCACCACAAGCCTGGTATGAAAAATTAACTGAGCATCTTCTGAAACTCAATTTCAAACATTATGATCTTGATGATGCAACTTTGTTTGTCAAGAAATTTGGCAAACAATTGTATATCTTGTGGTATATGTAAATTATCTTTTGATGATAGGGAACAATGAGAGTTACATTGCATCCATAAAGAAGGAATTTAGGAAAGGTTTTAAAATGATTGATTTTGGCTATGTTTATTTGGTATTGAAGTAACTCAACATTTGAAGTCCATATTCCTTTATTAAAAGAAGTACATTGGAGATCTGTTGAATAGGTTTGGCGTGGTTGAATGCAATCCTCTAACTACTCCAATGGAACAAAACTTAAAGCTCACATCCATTGAAGGAAAATAATTTGAGGATGCAAAAAAGTATAGATAGCTTGTAGGAAGTCTCAACTGCCTGACTAATACCAGACCAGACATTTTGTTTGATGTTGGAATCCTCTCCAGGTTTATGCAAAAGCCTTGTGAGGAACATTGGTCTGCTGCAAAAAGAGTTCTAAAGTACTTGAAGGGAACTCAAGACTTTGGACTCAAGTATACACAGGTGGGTAACTTCAACTTGATTGGGTACTCTGATTCAGACTTCGATGGAGACAAAGAAACTGGGGTATCCACTTCTGGTTATGCTATGAGTCTTGGATCAGGAGCTATCTCCTCGAGATCAGACAAATAATCAGTTCCAGCAGATTCTACAACAGAGGCAGAATATGTGGTAGCAATTGAGGCAACAAAAGAAATTGTGTGGCTCAGGAAAATTCTCGAAGATTTGCAGGTAAAACAAGTACATTCGACTTCACTCATGATTGACAATACCTCTGCAATAAAGTTGGCCAAGAACCCAAAGTTCCATGATCGAACGAAGCACATCAATACAAAATATCATTTGATTCGACATCATGTTGAGGCCAAAACAATCCATCTTCGCCATTGTTCCACTAATGAGCTTATTTCAAGCATATTCACCAAAGCGCTTGGAAGAGAAAAGCTTGAAAGATTAAGAATGATGCTTGGACTCACCAACATCCCTTTAGATTAAGAGGGGGAATGTTGACACCTAATCATAAGGATTTGGTGAACAATTGTAGTGTAAATAATTAATAAGAAGAAATGAAGAGTCACCGGGAGATGAAACTCAAGAGTCACTCCCTCGTGTATATAATTATGAACAACGAAAATGAATAAACATATTCTCATTTGAGGAGTACCTCCTGGCCTGACACAACCTGATCAATTTGAGCCTCTAAACTAAACTATCTACTTAGTGCATCAGAGGGAAACTAATGCACTATGCACTAGAGGCATAGTGAGCCAGTGTTGTCACCATAATGGATAAATACCTAACCCCTTATACATCAAATGAATGTAAATGAAACTAGCTTATAACAACCTAGAAGAAATTTGGATTAATGGTGTTCACACCGAGATATATATGCATATATGTCAACTAACCCTCTCCTATAGTGATAGGTAATGAATAAGTGGAGTGGGAAAATTCCTCCCTCCTAGACAACTCAATGTTGAAATACATATGCTTTTGTGAGGATCAGTGCCATAAATGGAGACCAATCTCAAATGCCTACCTAGCATGATACTAGTGACTGATAAACTACATCAACAAGTACATGTTACCCTTAAGGGATGTACTGACTCATAAAACTTGAAGAGGACAAAATTCCTAAAAAAGATATAAATTTACACTATAATATGATGAAGGTAAATATCCCTCTTCCTCTCTTATGTCTCCCATTCATGTACAGAGTTATACATGTCAAACTCATGTTTCTAAGAAATGTTATCATCAATCATATCTATAATTCACATATAAATATCATTAAACACACAAACACACAACAAAAAGAATGTAGGTTAAATTATTGTTTCTAATACTCATTAAATATTAAAACTAGTTTTTTATTATTTAAAAAAAAATGTGTGTAGAACTACTAGGTACATATTATTGTATATACGCAATGTCAAAAGGGTGTCTCGGTGATCAAAACATTATTATTAGTTCTTTTGATTAAACATTAATACACAAGTAAAGTTTTTTTTTTAATTGTTATTATTGGTAAACAAAGGGTTATATGTATGGGGCATCAACACTATAGTGGTACACCTTGTATGCATAGAGGCATCACCAAAGGTACATTTGTACATCTTGAAGTGAAATATAAGAATGAAAAAATTGGATTAAATTACTTTGAATATTGATGCATTAATGATGTAAATGATTAATGGTTATTGTGCGTCCTTACATTGTTTTAGCACAATGATAAACACGGGAAAATGTATTTGTTAAATTTAGCTTCATAGTGTGCTTTATAGGTAAAATTAGTGCCTTTGTAAATTTTCTAGAGCATCAACAAGTGGAAAAAATTAATGTTGATAATTGTTTTCTTAATAGTACACTTATAATATACTTGGGCACTATTAATAATGTTTCCTACCATTATATAATGTGCTAAAAAGTGCATTTTTAGTTATTTTTTAATTCTTTGTCCTTAATTGTAGGCTTTGTTTGATAGGACACACCAAGCATGGTATGTTTGTACATTTTGAAGTGCACTGAGAAGGTTATAAAAAAAATAATTTATTTTAATCTAATTACTAATGCATATGTAAGCTATCATTGGTTATGGTTCCCCTTACATTTGTTTTAGCACAATGATAAGTGTGGGAAATGTACTTTTTAAATTTCAATTTATTATGTTCATGTTATGTATAGAATCACCGCTGATGGTTGCTTCATAAATTTCCTAGAGTGTTAGCAACTAGGGAAAATTTAGGTTAGTAAAAATGTACTCAATAATGCAGTTAACATATAGCACGAGTGTAGACTCTAGGGAAATTTTATGTTAGTAAAAATGTACTCAACAATGCACTTACAACATATATCACCATTGTTAATAATGTCTCATAACATTATATCGGGCAATAGAAAATAACGAAAATATTTTTTATTCTTTGTTTTCAATGGTGTGATATATTTGATTGGACACATTAAACATGGTGTGGATTGTTAATAATATGAGTGCGCCTCAAAATTTAGGAAAGTTGAGCAACAGGAATGCATTGCACTAATTTTTTTGTTTGAAAAACAGGGAAATGGAAGCCTCTTTTTAAATTGTTAACATTGTAAACAAAAGAATAATAATCAATTTACATAGTCTCTTTCCTATGGAGAGGTATGTTTTCTCGTAAATAAAAATATAAAATATGGTAATATTTTACAAATTTCCAAAACAAATATAATCCATTAGGGATATGAAGGAATTGAGGAAACCAATAATGTGGTAGCAATACCAAAGGAAACCATATATAGATGGTGGACATTGATTCATGAGCACTAAAGAAAAGTTACAAATGAAATTATGGTTTTGGATTTTTTATTATTTAATTTACTTCTTAAGTTTAAATGTTGATAAATTTTTATAATGGATATTGAGAGTTTGACTGAGGAAATTCATAAGGGAATGAATATATTATATATATTCTTTGACTTATCCTATTGGAAGGACTTTATTATAATGCACTTATTAAACTGAATTTACACTTATAAAAACATATATGTCTATTTTTAGAGACATTTTTTCTCTAACAATATTGCTAATAATCTATTGACTGGAAATAGCTTGAAGGCATCAAAAACACAGAAGTATGTATGGACAAAATACATTGAAGGGAGAAAATATTAATGAATTACATGACCTAGAAACATTATAAATAGGATAATCTCGTTAGATAAAAGTTGTATTCATCTGTTAGAGGTGCCAAATATATATTAATTTCCTTAATGTAAAACCAACATCATGTGTTCCTTCTTAACTAATATCTAAGGTGAAATATTGTAGTTCATAAGAAAAATGGGATATATATTGCTTCAAATATATTTCTAGGAGTAGGGATTAAACTTTCCATTACAAGACAAAATCATATAACATACCCCCTACTATCCCTAGCACATACTTCACTTCACAATCAACCCTACCAACTCTTCCAAGTCAACTTTGCTCATCAAACAACCCTACCGACTCATTTGGTTGAGTTTGTTTGTCGACTGATGCTGCTGACTCATCCTAGCCAACTTTACTCAACGACTGACCCTATCGACTCATCCTGGTCAACTAGACTTGATGACTGACCTTTCCAACTCATCCAGGTCAACATTGCTCATTTACAAGACTAGGCAAACAACCCAAACTAGTTGACATACCTCAACTAACTAGCTGAATGACCCAAACTAGTTGACTTACCTCGACTAACAAGAATAGTGGAATGACCCAAATTAGTCGACTTAACTCTACTATCATGTAACACCCTAGGTTAAAGTTTCATTTAATAAAGGATAATAAGGGAAAATAAGGATAATAATCGAGCTACCAATCTCACCAATGTAGGGAGTGCCACAAGAGCATGGGATAACATAAACATCCTTCATATTCTTGGGGTCCACTAGGTCTTTAAAGGCCTAAAGGTTGAAGCCACCTTATGCTTCCTTAGGATCCTCACAATCTTATCAGTGGTCCCTTGGATAAAAGGAAGATGAACACCAGAAAATCAATCCTTGGTATCTTTCTTAGCACTAGGACCTTTTTCAGCTCTGAGGAAAGCTTTAGTACATTAGTGTCTACTATACCCATTACAAAAGAAAACACTTAGGAGATGTGTTTTCTCTTCATTGAGATGGTTGTCATTAGAAAATCTTAAAGCTCTAGTTGCTAAGGTGTTGAGAACACCAAGCTTTTGAGCTGGGAAATGATGAGAATCTTTAGTCCACAAACTTCCCATTGATTTCCTAGAGAAAACCACACTAGGTTGATTCCTCAACCCTTAGGAAAACCATAGGAGAAGGAGAGATTAATATGGGAAGGTTTGACAGTTGGATAAACTACCATGGAAGCGAAGATATTAACCTTTTTTGGTAGTTATTCAGAGAATGAAAGCACCAGTGTTCTAAGCCCAGTGCCACACCTAGTGTTTCCTCAACACCCAAGTACTAGCATGTCTCTGTCTCCTAGATAGTAACTTTATCAATCCAAAAACATCCCAATGGGTTCTTCAATCCCAAGGAAAACCACTTTTGGTGTCTTCATCAATATTTGGCAAGCCATTTTTCTCTATCCTCCACCAGTAAAACTCCCTTGGGCTTCCTCAGTTGGTCTGTATTTTCCTTTGAATTCTCCCTCTTTGTTGAATTTATTTTTCCTGTTCCCTTCCTCTTTATGAGGAACTATTTCTCCTCTTTCACCTTGTTGAATATTTCCCTTCATGAATGAATGATTATCACCTGGAGACTCTCGGACTCCCCTTCCTTCTATTGCAATCAACCAATTGTTTGCTTCCCCTCATAATCTAAATGGACCAATTCGTGGATAGTGCAACCATTATGTCTATCCACACTCATTTCCTAGCAGTGTGCTTCTACCAATTTGTGCAAAACCATCCTGGCATGTGTGTTCGTTCCATGTATCCTCCACGATCTTCCTCTTTCTTATTTGTTAATTGCAATCCAACCATCCACTTTTCACTTACATTCTATGGGTTGAATTGTCATCTTGATTTAATTTAGTGTCCTCTCTTACTTTTGTCTTTCTTCAAAGAAGCATGGACCTTGTCCTCTTGTCCATCTACCCATTAATGGAATCATCCAACCCATTAAAATGCATACTTACCAACCTCCTTAGCTGTCATAGAAATTTTTAAAAACTCCCAAGCATTTCCTTGATTAGCTCTAAAATCCATGTCCCAAGACCTCATACCATTTTAATTTTTGGCTACATAATTACAACAAATTATTTATAATGTTTACAAGTGGGATTTAAACCTTAGGAGATGTCACAACTTCTCATCAACAAATATTTAGAACCAATAAGGTTTGATCTGTTTCATTGCCAATAAATTTGCTAAGATTCTCATCAAGTCATTACTACCTCTATTGAATGCATGCTGTTTTTTTAATTAAGCTAATGATTTACATTAGAAAAATCACATTAACTTGAGCGATATTGAGGTGTAGTTAAACATTGTTCTCCCCTAATGAAATCATTGACATTATGGGAACTTTTTTTATCTCCTTCAAATTTATCTCTACCGATAATGAGGGCACACATGATTGGAATCATACAACACCCCTAGGTCCGTGATTATAGTTTATAATTCTATAGTAGTTTTTTTGGAATGTTATTTTCTTTGCAAAAACCTTGTAATGTAATGCATTGTTGACACAAAAATATATATAATGTATAATTATTATATTTTAACTTATTAACAAATTTTCTCATATAAATAAAGTTAATAGAACATTTTCTTAATAAACAATATATAGCACCTCAAAAATGATGAAAATATATTGTTTAAACAACCAAATTTTTCTTTCATGTGGTAGAATAGGAGAATAATGGTCAATTATAGGGTATCAAACTTTCATTTATTCATGTAAAGGTTGTGTTGCAACATTTTTATGCATCCACATATTTGAATATCATCATGTTCATAAATTCATTGGTTTTTCACCCCATTGGGTTGTTAATGGTCTCTAAAATGATCATTTAACATTTATTTTAACTTTTTTGCATTGACACAAGGATATATCCATCTCTACATCACAATCATGTTTTTCACCATCATTGTCGGTGCATTTTTTTAGTGGGAGTTGTGCCTCGAGAAATTTTATAAGATATTCGTTAAGCCATTTATCAAACTTTGCAACTATCATTTTTTCTCTTTGCTCTTATTTTTCTTTATAAGATGCCTTCAAGAAGTGAAAAGAAATAAAATTATGGGTTGGTAGTATGTTACTTCTAGTGCTATTATTAATGCTTCCTTTGTAGCTATCACCATTTCTCTATAAATTTGAAATATTTTATAAATTAACATTATAGTGAGAGTTAAATATTTAAAAATACAATATTTGTTAGCATGTTCAACCAATTAAGTGAGAGAAGGTTAAAATGATTATAAACAACTGTTGGGATAGGGTCCCTGGGGTCATTTTGGTCAAGTTTTGGGTCAATTTTGTAATATTCTTTTGCAACAAATGTAAAGTCACCACGAAATGTGGAAGCAGAGCAAGAAGCTAGTAGAAGTCAAAGGGGCTTAGTCCCTTAGGTGGGTAGGTGATACAAAGTTTATGAGACCTGCCCACGGTTCACAGACCATGGTATTGTAAAGCAAATGCTATATATAGATGAGTCATAGTGAGTCTTAAGAAGTATCTAATAATGAAGAATCATTGTAAGGTAAAGGTGTTAAGGCAGGAAATGTTTGTTTCTTGTACTTAGGCAAAGGGGGAAGGCTATTGCAGTTGAGTGCACAGAGACCTTGTTAAGGCCGTAGGCTAAGTGTGTGGGCCCCTACAGCTGAGTGCGCAGGGAAAATAAGTCTGTATCTAAATGATTATACTTAATAAAGACTATTTTGAGCCAATTCTGATGCATCTGTATCTTAATTATCACTTTTGTAAATTTTATGTATCTTCTCTATATGTTATGATTTGGATGAATTAATGCTTATTTAATGCATGAAACTAGTAGATCTGTACTCTTTATGCATGTTAAGGATAATCAAGGACCTTCGCAAAGATTTGGAAGTCATTTAGATAGATTTAAAATAGTTTTTTGTTCGGAGGAGTTAAAGGTGCGCGAAGGTAGATCTAAGCCTTAAGAACTTCAGAAATCCATCACACAAGCCTATGGATGTAAAAACCTCCTTCTGTCATCCCCCAATATTGTTTCAGGTGAGACTACAACCTGTGCTACGTGGGTTGTTGCCGAAATGGCCAACAATTAGGGTTGTGTTGGTTGGTGCAAGTAACGTTGAACCTGGGTCAAGCCCCATCAAGCTAATAAATGGTTTCGTTTCTGTTGGGACGGGGTCCTTAGGGTCAATTTTGGGGAAAAAGCCGATGTTTTGGGGCAGAAAGCCCAAGTTTTTGTTATGTAAAGTGTAAATTCTCCACAAGTTGTGGTCGTGGAGCGCGTAGATAGTAAAGTGTCATAAAGGGTTTTACACTTATTTTATGTAAGTTGTGTGTACAAAGGCCCTGAGTTCAATCTGAGTCATATGAATCTTACAGATGTGCAACACTACTAATGGTTTGTTTCTTCGCTATTGCCTCATCTAAGGGTTGCTTTATCATAGAAAAATATTGGGACCCAGGTGGAGGCCTTGGAAATTGCGATGAGATTGCATGAAACACCAATTCAAGATTTTTCTTTGGGAGTTCAGCAAATTCACGCAGAGTTGTAGAATCTTTGCTTAGAGTTCCAAAGTCTAAAGAAGGATAGAGCAGCTCAGCCGGAAGTGTCTGAAGAAGTGTAGTGCCTAAAATGTAAGAGCCAGGGGCATGACAAAGATCATTTCCTTGTCTTCACGAATTATGTTGCAGGAGGAGGGCCAATGCCTATGAGGCTGGAAGCTCAAACAGGGCCAAGTACAGGGCCCGTGCTGTGGTGTACTATCTGTCAGGTAGCTCAAAAACACATAACAAACAATTGTCACTTACTGCAGAAATTTGTGCAGACACCGCAACAACTCTTCTGCAACTTTTGTAAATTTGTAGGTCACGATGAGCATAACTACTGTAGCTATGAGCTAATGATGGATAGAATGCTTGCATATCAAATGCAGGTAGAAACGTGGCCTCTGTATCAAGTCACTGGGGGATCATGCAGAGGATACCAAGGGTGCGGACGAGGCTGAGGAGGAGGAGGAGGACTTGGTAGAGGTCGGGGGCAAGTCATTTGCTATAATTGTGGAGTGTCAAGACACTACATGCGAGAGTGTACGAACCCAACATGCCTATCGTGTAAATATTGTACTCAGTTTGATCATGTGATATTCACATTAAGACACTACCTGCAGATGATGAGGGCTAAATCTCACAAAGAGGATCCTAATGTGAATATCCTATTGCGAAGTGGAATGACGACTAGCGAGGATAAAGGAAAGCATCCTAAAGAAAGTGAGTCAGTATGTAAATATCTTGAAAGGGAGGTTGGGTCTGATCTAGAGCATGCGAAAGAAATGTTCATGGAAGAAAAGAAAAGCTTCATTGAGGCCTCTACCTTAGGAAGTCAGGATAAGCTATCTAAATAAATGGACCCCTTCATGCTCGCTACATTTTTGGAGACCTGTATGAAGCTACTACGTGATACCAAGGCTATGAAAGGATTACAAGAACTGATAAATAAGTGTGTCGGAAAATAAAATTCTCCCAAGGAACCATGCGTACTCAAGAAAATTGGCAAGCATAAGGCAAGAACAGGGTGTGAGATGAGGCTCACTAGGAAAATAGGAGAATATGAGATGGATCAAGTTATTTTGGATCTAAGGTCAGATGCGAATGTCTTACCTAAAAAGACATGGGAGAGAATGGGGAGACCTGCACTGTAGTGATCTCCGATTCAACTGAGGATGGCAAATAAATAGAAGATTATCCCAATGGGAAGATAACAGGGAGTGCCAATAGATATTGAAGGCATAAGTGCATTAGCTAATTTTGAAGTAATAGAGATTATTGATGACAACAATCCCTACGCTCCTTGGGATCGATTGGGCTATTGAAATGAATGGGGTAATCAATTTGAAGAAGTGGACAATGTCATTTGAAAGGAAATCACTCCCCGTAGTAGTACCTTTGGACCCTGCAAAAGGACCGCGCTATACTGAACTCGTTCGCGATTATGAAAGTGATGATGATTTGGACCAGATCTACAAAATAACAGCACGAGACCAGGATTGGGTTAATTTGACAGTTGATGGGTGTATTGCATGGGACCATGAAAGTTCTTGCACATCAAATTTAGATGAGGATTTGGAACAATGGCATAATCAATTGCACGAAGTATCTACATTGTGTTATAACATGATGACTAAATTGTTGTGATGTGTATCGTCATAGGTAAGAAATTTCCCTTATTATGATGGTTTAACTAACGTAGATAAATTTTTTAATGTATTTGAAAGCGAAATGCGAGATAAGCATTGCTTGCAAGCTATGGATTTGGCATTGCGCGCAACGCCCGCAAGATGGTGGGGTATGCACAAGGAAAATTTTGATGGATGGCGCGAGTATAGAAAAATGATGAGGTTGTTGTTTGGTCACCCAAAAGTTTGGTTAATATAGAAATATGATGGAAGGAGCGATCCGCACAATCATTTGGAAAAATGGACTGAGGTTTATGGAGCAGAGCCACAACCTAAGTGGGTACATCTATTCTATCATACTTTGGATGTAATACTAATGAATTGGTACTTGGAAATGAATCTCTGCCACGACACTGAAGAGTGGGATGTTTTAAGACATGTATTTTTTATGGAATTCAGCTTTGAGGATGGATTCAAATGTATTGATGAGGCGTTCCAGGAGGTCAAGGCAATGATCTTCAAAATACCACATGATCCTTTGGATTTGACTCAGCCAGATTGGACCACCCACCCGCGCCATGCGCTAGAGTGCTACAATGTGACCATTGAATAAGAAGACGAGGGACCAAAAATATAGAATCTAGATATCAGCACGCCACTAAATACTAGACAGGTAACATTGGCACAGAAGTGGAGCCAAATTTTGCGAAGATTGGGGACTACTAGGATGATGCCACAATAGATAAAGTTACTGAGTTTCTCCGCAAGTATCAAGATTTGTTCCCTATGAAGTTTTCAGACTTGAAAGGAATAATAGGGGACTTGGGTGTAATGAAGATTACCTTAAAGCTAGACGTGAAGCCAATTCAGCAAAGGCCCTATTGCCTTAATCCAAAGTATAAATAAAAGGTCTACTTAAAGTTAGACAAGATGCTTGCAGCAGATATTATTGTACCAGTGGAGGAATCTAATTGGGTGAGCCCAACGTTAGTTCAGGAAAAGAAGCAAAAGGATGAAATAAGGATATGCGTTGATCTTAGGAAGCTTAACGATGCTTGCATGCATGATCCTTTTTCGACACCATTCACAGATGAAGTACTAGACAATGTAGGAGGACAAGAAGCATATTCATTCACTAATGGGTTCTTTGGGTACCATCAGATTAAGATCATGCCAGAAGACAGGAGTAAGACGACCTTCGCGACCGAGTGAGGATGTTTTTAGTGTACTATAATGCCTTTTGGACTTAAGAATGCGTTGACAATCTTCTCACGTATAGTCATCGCGAAGTTTAGAGAGTTCATTCACAAGTTCTTGGAGGTGTACTTTGATGATTGGACAATGTTTGGACCAGTGAAGCGCCATATAGCTAGTTTGCGCTTGATGTTGGATACATGTCGAAGGTATCATATCGTGCTAAACTTGAAAAGTGCTTATTTTGCGTCCCTTTTAGGATCTTGTTGGGTCATGTGGTATGCAGACAAGGATTAATGGTGGACCCTACTAAGATCGCGGTCATAATTAATTTGGAGGTGCCAAGGAGTGTTAAACAACTGCACACAACGCTGGGTCATACTGGATACTATCGGAAGTTCATCAAGAGTTATGCCTAAATTACCACACCAATGGAAAGGTTGTTAAAGAAGGATGCTACATTTTGTTGGGATGAAGAATGTCAGCAGAGTCTGGATATATTAAAGGAGAAAATGGTCATTGTGTCGATCCTAGTCTTCCTTGATTGGTAGAAGGAATTTCACGTGCATGTGGATGCATCATGTATTGCATTGGGAGAAATACTGACACAGGCTAGTGAAGGAGATTTGGATCACCCTATAGCGTTTGCAAGTAGAAAGTTGCCTAAGGCTGAAAATAATTACTCGGCGACCGAGCGCGAAGGTTTGGCTATGGCGTGCGTGCTCCAGAAGTTTAGATATTACATGCTAGGTGGACACTTTAAGATGTATACAGAACATTATGCTTTAAAGTACCAAGTTAACAAGCCTGTGTTGGGGGTGGGGAATATGCAGATGGCTTTTGTTGTTTCAGGAGTATGATTTTTGAGGTAATTGTAAAGCCAGGGTGATTGAATGTAGGGCCAAATCATTTGTCGTTTATTCAAGTAGGAGAGGAGCCTACCAATTTAGAGGAGGGGTTTCCTGACTCGCAGATCTTTGTAGTGCACATAGAAAATAATCATTTTGTAGACATTATCCACTTCTTGACTACAAGAACGGCTCTAGAAGGATACACTAGTCAACAAAAGAAGGAACCAGTGGTGCGCGCGACAAACTTTTCGGTGGGATTGGATGAAATACTACGACGCTATGTGCTTGAGTTTGAACAAAACAGTGTCCTCGCTAAAGCTCATGGAGGAGCTGCAGGAGGCCATTATGCAGGAAAAGAAACAACGTAGAAGATTTTACGCATTGGGTTGTGGTAGCCAACACTACATAAGGATTCCAAATCGTATTGTAGGGCGTACGATGCAATAAGAGAATCGACAGGACATGGCAGAGGGATGAGTTGCCTCTAAATCCATAGGTGTCATTCCAGCCATTTGGGAAATGGGATATTGATTTCGTAGGACGAATTCAAGCTCCAGGAAAGAAGATTGGTGTGTGGTATATCATCACCGCGATTGAGTATTTGACGAGGTGCACGGAGGCACAGCCTGTGAGGGACTATACAGGGGCAATAGTGGCGAAGTTCCTATTTGAGTATGTGTTGATCAGGTTCAGTTGTTTGAAGATTTTGATGAATGATTGCGGTACACATATCCTTAACGAAACAATCAGTGAGTTAATGAAATAATTCCAAGTTTATCATCAGAAAAGTACTCCATATCATCCTCAGGCCAATGGGATGGTTGAAGCATTTAATAAGGTATTGGAGAATGCATTGACAAAGGTTTGCAATGTGCATAAGAATGATTGGGACGTGCACATACTAGCGATGTTATGGGCTTATAGAAGTACTTGTAAGAAGCTAACTAGTCAGACACCGTTCAGGGTAGTCTACGGCGTAGAGGTTGTGATGCCTATGGAGTACATTGTGCCTAGTCTACGCATAGCAGCATTCACTGGAATGGTGGGCCATCGAGCCTTAAAGGATAGGCTCACATAGCTGAAAGCGCTCGAGGAAGATAGATTTTTGGTTGGATTCCATCAGCAGGTGCAAAAGGAGCGAGAAAAGGCATGGCATGATCGACACATCAAATTGTGCACCTTCAAGGTAAATGACTTAGTTTTATTATATGAAATCAAGTTTGACAAGTTTCCACATAAATTTTAGATGCATTGGATGGGGTTGTATGTTATCAAGGAGATTACCGATGGTGGAGTAGTTCAAATTGTGAAATTGAATGGAGATCCATTTTCAAGAAAGGTAAATGGAAGTCGATTGAAGCCATACACCGAGGATCTGGCTAGATGCCTACATGACAATAGCATAGTCTTAGCAATCCAGGCAGTTGCAAGGAGGCGTTGGACTAAACTACACTTCCCGGGTTGTAAAGCTGTGCGATAGGGCATCTGAGAGAGACAGGAGGATGTCATAGCATTAGCAGAAGCGTGAAGGGAGCCACATTATAGGAGAAGATACCGTGCAGCGCAACCAGAAAGTGACCATTACCATCATTGTTCATGATTTGACAGTGAAGAGACGGCTAGGAGGATTCGGGTGCGGGGGGGGATTTAAGAGTGAAATATTTGGAAATCTGCCACCAATCTAGCCTTTATGAACAGATTTTGGGGGGAATGGTCGAATCTGAATTCGAAATCACCTATAAATTACAGGTGGTTGTCCAATGAAAAACACTTTTCATTCTGAGAATTTCTCTATTGTGTTGTCTGTTGTGCATGAACTGTGAGTTCTATGAGGATTTTCTTGCAAGCCCTGTGTTCGATCAATATCCTGAGTCCGACCGCAAGCTTATTAACGAAATCATGTTAGGACTATGTCCCGCAGAAACTACAAGCGTTGGAGGAGTTATTGCCTCTAAGGGAGTTGCCTCTGAGGTTGTGAGTATGGAGGTCCCAGCAACAGTGCCTACAGCGCTTAGGTCACCTAGGTCGAAGCCTACGCCAACAAGAGAGGTCCCAAAAACATGGAAATCCTATAGAAAAACATGGAAATCTTGTAGTGATACTGAGTATCCTATAGTAGTCCTGTAGCAGTCCTGAGTATCCTATAACACTATCTGAACTCAACTAGATTTGCCTCAAAATTTTTATCTTTTCATTTTAGGATTGAATAATGACCTCCAAGCCTTAAATCCATGGATGGGGAGGATCAAAGACCACTCCAGGCCCATTTGTCCTTCACTCCAAGCACAAATTATAATTTTAGTAGAGTTATGATTTACATGTTACAAATAGAATGTTGATTTGATTCTTCCAAGTAGAATATCATGGTTGGTTCCCACAATTAGCATAGATGTTTACTTCTTACAATTGTAATTAGTCATTACATCTGATGATTCATTCATGCAATTACAATAGTCCTTTCCTTACTGCAATGGTAGTTAGTCTTTGCATTTGATGAAAGATACTTTTCCTTCTACGAATAGGATAATGTCATTAGAGTAGATTATTGTCTCTTCGTGCAAGTTTTCTTTGCAAGCTAGTTGAAGGAGTGGTCTCTGTATGCCTTGATCTGATTCAATTACTAAAGGTGACATGAGTAGAGCTTGACCTACTAGGCATATAACATTGTCACCTCTAATTTTGTACAAATCTCAGATTGATAATTAAAGTTGGTAGCCCTAGGGGTCTCAACATTCTTTGTGAGATACTGGGGCTCATCACCTATAAGAGGTGGTTTCTAATTTATTGTTTTCGTGATTGACATCATTTTGATTTAGATTTGTACATGACCATGTTGTTTTGTGCATGGTTTTCTCTATGATTATGATCATGGATTTATTCATTTGTGGTGTTATTTCAGAAAATGAAAGAGGTTTTTGTTGCTAAAATCCTCTTATACAAAAACCTCTCTCAGTTTTCTCACAACTATTATGATTTGGGAGATGCTAATGATTATTTAAAGGCATGTTTTCTAGAAATTTCTTGTTTCGGTCACCTTTTTGTAGAGAATGTTGTGGACAATCAGAAATGAATTGTGGCAAATGGGAGGAGGTTTTTTTCCTCGGATTCTAATATACAAAAATCTCTCTCAGTTTTGTAACCGAGGTTATCGTTTGAGAGATTTAGATGAATCTTTGTAGGCATGTTTTCCCGAATTTTCATGTTTTTAGTCAGTATTTTCAAATGCGGTTTCTGAGCAGGTGGAAATGAATTTGAAAAACCTGAAAGAGATTTTGTTGCCAACAACATCATTTACAAAAACCTTTATCAATTTTCTAACATCTATTATGGTTTGGGAGAAACAAAGGTATTACAAGACCCTATTTTTCCGAATTTCGGGAGGAAAAAAACTCAAAGACAGTTAGTGACTTGGAGGCCACCTCATCAAATATGAGTTGCAATAAAAATTGAATTTCTCTTCTTTATCAACAGAAATCCTCAAGGATAGTACTAGAACTCTTCAAATAGTTTTACTTACCTTTATTTGTGTTCTATTTTTGTAATACTATTTTCAGATATTTGTAATAGCTCTTGATATTTTTATCAAGATATTTTGTGAGGAAATTGTATAAATACTTCATCAATTGAAGTAATATGGGTGGGATTTTGATGCCAAGACTCTTCACTTTGTAATAGATTCTATTATAGGATTTCTAATGAACGCCTTCCAGCTTTAGTTTGACATAATTTTTTGTTTTCTAGTATGTCTTTCTAGCGTTTCATTTCTTATTTCTACACATGTTCAAAGCATTTATATGAAAGTCTGGGTAAGTGTAGATTAAGTCTTAATCTCTCTAAAATCCCCTATAAAATGATAACCTTTAAAAATATATTAGCTTATTGGACTATATGTCTGAAATAGCGCCTCTTAGAATTGGTTTTAGTTTGGCCTTTAGTTGCCTTTGAATATATTTTGTTGGGCTATAGAAATCTTCTACACGCATCCAAATTTCCCTAATTGTTAAGAAGTTTGTTTGACTGCTTAATTATTAGGAATCTCCTTACATTCTTTTATCATAATCCTTGAAAAGCTAATTCATTATGTCAGGATGGAAGCTGACACATTCTGAAGGGACTGTGTGAGAGAGGCCTTTAATCATGGATAGGGATTGTCATTGATCGCCAACCACCCCCAATTAAAACCATAAATCTGGCCATTGTGCTTCAAAGGCTATTGTTCAGTGACAGGTGAACAACATTAAATAAAGCCTCCTAACACCTGAGGGAGCCCCCTCTGGTTTAAGGGCCAGCTTGAACCTAAAGACTGGTTGAGTTGGTTTCTTGGCATAGTTTTTGCAGCCAAGGATTGCTTATGGGAAACAGGTAGAACATTTGGTGCCGTTGCCAGGGAGCGAAGTAACGAAGATATCTTTCTCCAGGGAATGACAAAGATTAGATCTATTCCTTGTTGGTGAACAAGGAGTATACATTTAGTATTGGTTGCATTTATTTCACCTGATGACTCGACTTTGTCATATGGCGCTTCCATTGGGTAACCGATCGCACTTTTTCAAAATTTCAGCTGCATTTATTGCTATGCAAGGTTCATTGATACTTGTAATCAACAGTTTATGTCTCTCCCCCTCAGCCATGGTCAAAAATCTAAAATGTCTAAAGAGGATGCAGATTTTAAAGTACACCTATGAGTATAAGCTTCCCATGGGATTTCATGTTCATATTGTATATATTCTTTATATTTTTAGCTATTGGCAACATGGATTATCATTAAAGCGACTCTGCACTTGGTTACATTGGAAAGAAGACTACACCTAACAATGTAAAGTTTTTCAGTTCAGTTAGATAGAGGTGTGGGGATTGAATAGATATTCTGAGTTTCAGTATGTAGTAGA
>APFE030630588.1:141461-174976 GCA_000404065.3 Pinus taeda | reverse complement strand
ACAAGGCATCACCATTCTAGTTCTCCATATTTTTTCATCTCATCTCCTCCGTCAGCAAGGATGAGACTATTTCATCAAACTACAAGGTAGTTGCATTGCTACCTATTGCAATAACCAGACTATCCGACGAATCTGGTAGAGAACACAACAAACTGATGCACTTATCTTCATTTGAAATTTTAATATCAATAGATGCTAACTAACTTACCACAGTATTAAATGCGTTCAGATGCTCTCTCACTGAGTCTCCATCTTTCATCCTCAGGTTATACAGCTTTTTCCATAGGAACAGTTTATTCACCAGAGACTTAGATTGGTACAAAGCCCCTAACTTGTCCCACAAAGCCTTCATCGTAGCTTCCCTTGATACATTCAGCAACACTAAATATGAGACACACAATTGTATTGTTCTCTTTGCTTTCCGATCCAACTTCTTCCATTCTTCATCAGACACTCCCATTGGTTTAGTACCCGGATCTACCGCAATCCACAATCTTTATCCACCAACAGATCCTTCATCTTGAATTTCCACGACTCAAAACTCTGATCATTAAATTTCTCGATCTCTATCTTTCCACTGCTTGCCATCTTCTTTCACCACCAGAATCGATCTCGCAAATCTCCCACTGAATAGGGTCTACCACAGGCCCGAGCGAAACCCCTCAGCAACAAAGGCGTCCCCTTGAAGCCAAAAATGCTTTGATATGAAATGTTGGTTTTAACCCCATACAGAAATTACCTGCATATGAATTCTAAAACACAAAAAATAAACAATCCGAAAGCATAGCACATTAAACACATATACACAAATATTTCCCCCTGGATCCCAAAACTGGGACTACCAGCTTGATTTTTCATTATGTTCCTTTCAATGTTATAATACATATTTATACATGCCAAAGCATCCAATACCATGGACTGAAAACCATCACGTCCAGTACCATGGACCGAAAACCATCGCGTCCAAAAACATGTGCAAAAATCATGCACAAAACCATAGGTGGGTCCGACCATCCTAACATAGGGTCCAAAACCAAAATTTTCCAGGGCGTTGCCCTAGACCCCATAAAGTGGGGTTACAGGTACGCCTCAAACCCCTTGTGCCCCCCCCCCCCGCTACATAATCAGCGCAACGAAGGGGGGCTCCGCCCCCCCTCTAACCCCCCGGTTAACTACGTGGGCTAGTCATGGAAAGAATATAACACAACCCAACAATGAAGTGGGTCCATATTTCTGGGAATAGATTTGTCCTTGGATGTTTCAGTGTCACCATAATCACGTGACCGTGTGGCCACATTGATGTGGGAACCCATCATGAAAACATTTCGTGAATTGTCTCCCTTCTGGTTGCTCCCTGCAAAGGTACTAGGATTTGAGTTCGCGCCAGCAAGCAACTACTGCCCTTGGGGAAAAGGGTTGGTTAACACAACTTGTGAGCTAGAAGTCCCTTTTTGCCCTAACAAATGCTGAGCATCTTGAATTTTTGGGTAGAGATGAGTCAAATGGTCTCCACTGCATAACTTGCATGGAAACTTAACTTTCTTTCTAGACTCATTTCCACCCCCACCAGCATTATTGCCAGGTTTATTTGCATCAGCCTTCCCATCTTGACCCTTCCTCTTACCTCATCCTTTCTTCTTCCCATTGGAATTTTGATTTCCATTGGGGTTAGAAGATTGGACGACGTTAACAGAAGAAGGTTGAGAAGGTGAAGGGTTAGATGATGTGACTTGATTGGTAGGAGCAGTTTGTAAAACAACTGCTGCAATTGGCTCAACAGGTTCACTGCATTGATGTCTATGAATCCAACAATATTGTCTGCATGGGGACCTAGCTTCGACTTGGCTATGTCAACCTTAGTCTTAGGAGCATTTGGCAAGATCTTTTGAAGAATCCCAGACTAAGAGTAAATCAATTCTAACTGTTGGGCCCGAAAAATGGCTTACTCTTTAGAATAGACTCCGGACAGAGAGACATCCTTAGAGATCTCAGGTTGTAATGATTTCAAGAACCATTCCAAATTGTATTCAGGAGGAATTTTGAATTTAATGAGCCTCTTTCTTCATCTCCATTCCTAAATATGATCAGAGATGTGAGTTGTCGTATCCTAATGGAAATTGGCCAGAAGTTAAGTTCTGGCATCATAATGGATGGGAAACTGGAAGTGGTTTAGAAAAATGTTAGCCAAATCAGTGAAAGATGTAAAGCTTCTCCCTGAAAACTCTATATACCACTTGGCCACATTTCTAGTTAAGGTGTGTTGAAAAAGTCTCAACCTAATCGAGTCGTCGATGAGGCAGTTTGATGAGCACCACAAATGGAATGTGGTTACATGGTTGCCCGAGTATTCACCACCCTTCCCCTCGAATTTTGGAATATCTGATGGGAGTTTGGTTTGGACTAGAGGCCAGGCTAGATTGTATCTGATTGGATCATTTGTCAATTTCGTGAGATCTAGCAAATTCAGTGTTGCCAGAAAAGGAAGCCTAGGAGGACCTTGTGGATTCCACCCAAATTGGGCGGATTTCCCAAAGTTCTAAAAAGATTGGCCTGGATTTTGAAAGGTGCCAGACTGCTTGAAGTAACCAACAGAACCCGCTGAACCAAAAGGTGACCCTTGTGGTCCAGCAAAACTTAAAGTTTGACCAACCCCAACCAAAACACCTCCAAAACCAGCGAAGTTCCCTCCTAAAGCATTATAAGGATTCAATAACCCTTGATAAGGATTCCAAGTAGTATCTAAGGAAGGAATACTTAGAAACAAACTAACTGTGGAGTACATCGTATTCCCTTGTTGGCCAAAAAATGGATTCCCAATTCCTATGCCACTAACCGCAGGGTTAGTCCAACCTTGAAAAGGATTACTGCCTTGACCTGTCAAAGAGAAAGGCATAGATCCTATTGTTGGGTTGGAATGTGGTATATGACCACTCCCAAAAGGAAACCTCTGAAATGAAGTCGATCCACTCATCATGGATGTGGAGGCACTGAACGAAACTAATGGAATACCCTATGAATGGGTGACAAATGGGAAAAATCCAAAACTAGATGCATAGGCTTGGGTATTTCCACTCATAGATGGAAAGGAGGTAGACCCAACTAAAGACATGCTAGGAATAGACCTAAATCAATATGCAGAAGGGATGGAGATAGTACCTCCCCATTGCGCTAATGTTTGAGTCTGCATGGCTGTAGCACTCATGGTAGATGCCATGCTCCCAGCAGTGGTCATTGAAGAGATGTGTGTGTAATACCCTGGACTTGACGGTGTATGCGTCGGAGTTCCAACGTATAATAATACGTCTAGATGATAAGAAGGTACGGGAGAATTCAGAGCTGCTAATGACTCCGAGAGTTCTTCTACCTCTATGTTATCTTCCAATTGAAAGAGAACTCGAGAAAGAATTGGGGTTTTCCTTTTTAGTTCTGGAGAAGTACCATGCCTATTCTGAACACTAATGCCCTCGAGTGGAGGGTCAATCTCCAATGCGTCGGCTGCCATGGGGTGAAAACCACTAGTAGTATTACCTCTGCGCCTTCTAGGAGAAGGCTTTGAACTTGGCGGTGAAAGACCACGAAGTCTTCGAGACCGTCTAAGCGATCGGTCAACCACTTTGAATTTTTATTAAGATATAATTAAATACTCAAGAAAAAATGAAAGCTAGGCCAACTAAGAGCACAGAGCACACACTAAAAAATGTCCCTAAAAGATATCAGCCAGTCAAACAACTTTCAAGTATTTCCACTCCAGGTGATGAGGACCAGACACCAAAATACAAGAAAGTGAAGTACGAGCCTTCTGAAGATATTCTAGGATAATGACAGCCCAGGCCTACCAGCGAAGGTATCAGAGGAAGTTATGTTGACCTCGAAACAACAACCTATTCCAGTGCAAGCCCCCAAGCTTCGCAAGGGTTCCCTCCAGAAGCACTGCTGAGAGTGATACAACGTTGACCTCAGGTGCCATGGGATTCCCCTCCGTAGCCACCAGTGTAGATCCCTAGGAGAAGCAACTAAGGTTACCAACTCCTGTCAGAAGCCAGGTGGAACAGTTTTGAGGTAAGATCTGATAAGTAGGAGAGGGGGTATCTCTCTTCCTTATCTTCAAAAACCCTCATGCTTAACTCCTAGATCTGAAGCTTTCCTGGTCTCCCTAATGCTATTGGATTTGCACTCATTATTCAGACTTCTATGTTTGACAGCTTAAAATGGCCTTGGAGATTTTTCTCTCCACACACCTAATCCAAGGCCCTAAATATTCTAAAACTTGTTGGTGTGTCTAAATTGACAATATAAAAAAGTTCTAGTGAATTTTAGTTAGCGCTTGTTTTTAAATGGGTTGTTCTTAAGTCAAGGGATAAATGGAAGTGAAACTTGTGGTGTTTATCGATGCAAAAGAAATTAATAAAAACCAAACTATATGCAAATGCAATTGTTTTGTTCTTCAATGAAAGAAATTTCTACCAGGTTCTAAGGAACTTCTAAGAAAACAATAAATTTCTCTTTTCTTTTCTTTCAACAAGCTTCACACTCACAAAAACTAACAAAAATTATTGATGCCCTAAAAGATGCACAAACTATCCTAATGCAATGAGTATATGCTGATGCAAAAAACTTAAGACTACTCTAAAGCAAAGAATGAAAGTAAATTGTTTATCACTTCTAATTAGCCACTTAAGATGTTTAGATAGAATATAAGTTCCTAATGCTCATTTTCTTCCAAACACTAAAAGTAAATCTCAAGACAAACAAAATTCACTTCCACTCGCAAAAAGAAACCAAAATCAAAATAAGGCAAAAGAGAGAAAAAACCAAGTTTTCAAGAAGTTTTCTTCAAAAGCAAAAACAGAAAACAACTTTTCAAAAGTGCTCCAAATACTATTGTAAACTTTGAGACCGAAAAATAGGCAACAAAAACACTTTGCAAGTTATCAACTCAAAATGGGAGAAAACTCAACAAAATAGGTGTTTCAAGATGCTCTTAACAACCAAAAAGAAACAAAAAGATCTTGGAGGCAATGATCAAAAGACCAAGAAAGACAACTTTAAAAATCATCAATCAACAACTTTCAAAAAGTGAGAAAAGAAAATGGCCACAAGATGCAGTTTTCACACAAAGCAAGAAGATCACAAAGATGAAGTTTGTCACAAAGACCAGAAACCAATCCTTCTGCTCAAACACAAATGATGACACTTGCAACAAAACAAAAACAAGACCAAAACTTTCCACAATAAGAGAGAATTCGAAACCAAAAACTTGTTGCAAAACCAAAGACTGACAACAAAAATTAACTGCTCAGGAAATCCTTAGACCAATAAAAAAATCTTCAGAAATAGAAAGACTTGACAAAATCTTGGAAAATTAGGGTATATGCGACTGTGTCAATACATAGTTGCATGTATATGCGATTCAGCGCATAGAAATCTGTGTATACGCAGGTTCATATGGGGAAACTTGCATACATATGCTACTGTAACCTGATAAAACTGCGTATATAACAGTTCACAAGAAAAAGCAAAAAAGAGGTCTGAAGAAATTGCTAAGACTTAAAGTCTGAGTTCCTACAGGAATAGACAAACCAATTACAGAAAGAACACTAGTGGCTGAGCCCTGATTGGCTTAAATTAACCCAAAATAGGAATAACAATATTGTTGTCCCCAATGGAGTCGCCAATTCTGTTAAGGGATTAAATCCCCTAGGATTTTGGGTCAACACCCTAGTAGAGTGGGGGTTATCTACAGTAAAAAACAAGCATTCCACACAGCCATGATACTTAAATAACCAAACTATGCGAAGAGAGGTGCACCTGAGGATCCTTCGTTCGGGTAGATCTAGCTAGGGTTCAAACCCTCTTGGAGTTCCTCTCGATCCTTGAACCTGCAAAAAAACCAATTCAAAGAAGCATAGCAATATATGGACAAAGTATCATATAGAAATCAACTTCATAACTTATTGAAAGGTGGTTAGTTATACATGAAAATAACTATACGTATGCAAACCATAACAATAACATCATAAGCATAAAGAAGATTGATTTCGGGAACAAGAAAAATGTTTCTTTATTATAGATAACTAAAACAAAGAAAGGAATGATATCACCTGAATCTTCCTCTTTCTGGCTCCAAGAGGAACCATCCTCCGGATCCGTCCAATCCCAAGTCTTCGAAAGGCTCCTTCCATGACTCACACAAGGATATCTCAACTAGTGAAAAGACATCATAACTCAAGGAAACAAGGGTTTCCTATAGTGGGGGAAGTGTTGGAAGCACAAGGATCTTCAGACCTAATCAAGGATAATCTCAGCGGAGTAATTTTCTCTCTATTATCTCCTCCCTTAGGCCTTCCCATTGAATCCTTTTTATACTTCTTCCAAAGTAGTTTTTTAGTTGGGAATTTGTTGGGAACAGTTGGGCCATGGGCACTAATAGGTAATGAATAGGTAAAACCGTGATCTCCACCTGAAATTAAGGAGATTTAATTTTTTTAAGTGTTTTAAGACATATACACAGGTTGGGTATACACTGACCCACGTACACACGTGTTTAGCTCAGGGCAATGTCACGTATAGGGAGTAAAACACTGTTTTTAAAGTATTTGGACCAAGTCTGGAAGGAGGGATTGTCCTAGGCCATAAGTGCAGCATCAAAAATATCAAGAGTGAGATTTGGAGCTATGACAAATAGGGATCCAAGAGTTTTATAGGGTAATAAGAAAGCTACATCAGTTAAGATGGTGACAACTATGAAAGAAAAGTGTAGTCACAGGAAAGGGTGTAAGTTATTTGCAGTGCACATTTCTAGTGATAAGGGTAAGGAAGTTGAGGATGCATATGTGTTGAGCAGGTCCCCAATTTTACAATAGTTCAAGGTACCTCACAGGGACGCAGAACTTTCTATTGAGTTAGTGCTAGGGGCAACTCCAACATCAAAATAACCTTACCAGATGATCACACCTGAGTTGGTTGAGTTAAAGTTGCAGTTGAAGGAAATGTTGGACAAGGGGTACATTAGGCCAAGTGTATCACCATGGGGCACACCGGTATTGTTTTTGAAGAATAAAGATGGTATTCTCAGATTATGCATTGACTATATGAAGTTGAACAAAGTGGCCATCAAGAATCCTTACCAAGGACCGATGACTTGTTTGACTAGTTGAAGAGAGCAGTAGTGTTCTCGAAGATTGATTTGAGATCTGAATACCATCAGGTACGCATCAAAGAAGAGGACATTTAGAAAACCACATTCAGGACCAGGTATGGGAATTATGAGTTTGTTGTTGTTCCATTTGGCTTAACTAATGCTCCAGCTACATTTATGTGTTAGAGGAATAGTGTGTTGCATCCATACTTGGATAAGTTTGTTATTGTGTTCATTGATGATATATTCGTATATTCTAAAAATGAGGAAGAGCATGTCGAGCATTTAGCAACAGTATTGAGTTTATTTCTCATTTTTATTTCTCATTGTATTTATACGAGCATTTTGATGGATTACATGTGGTCTATATGACTCTACTTTCATGATTATTTATGCTGCTATGATGTTGGTTGTGCATGTGTTTTATGACAGTATCTATGTATGGTTTTCATCATGTTTTTACTTGTAGTTGAATGATCAATGTATCTATGACCTAATGGATGGAATGACAGTCGATGTGTTGAGGCATCAATGGTTCTTAGCAATTCTCGGCTAAGTATCAAACCTTTGTGCTCAGAACTATTATTTACACCTGTAGATTACATATTTGTGATATGTTTAACAAAATTCCTTTCATGGCTAGTAGGGGTCCAGTCAAGGTATTGAACAAGTATTTACTTTAGCATTTTCATTTCCATGTTATTTTACTGATATGAAGAGATAGTTCAATTCTGGGCAGTGACCCCAGCTCTGGGCCTAAAAAAGTGGCTCAAGTCCCAGAGTCACTGGCATAGCACTGACAAATTTAGTCTCTGATCGCTCACAAGAAAGCCTATGAGAGAAAATTTGGGTTTCTGATCATTGTCATGCCTATAGCATGCGAGCAACTAAGGCTTAAGTTGTCCAAAATTTCAATGGGACCCAAGGGCAAGTTATCTAAAGTATTGGATTTATTCTTGAGGGTCATGTAGCTAATGTTGAATGTTTGTATGGTGTGTTTTTATCAGTTCCACTTCCTTAACATGACTTAGGAGGTCGAATCATATCATAGTGGCCTCTCGTCGCATGTTTACCCGAGTTGGCCGATTGCTTGGGTAGACGTGGGAGGAGGGTGTTGCACTTAAAATAATATTTTTATTTCTTCTTTTTCTTGTAACATAAGATATGTATATAATGATTTAAGTACATAGACAATTATGAATACTGAAACTAATTATATTTCCAACACTCCCTCTTAACTCGAGAGGTATTCATAATTTTACACATGGTACAAGGCTATTATCAAACTAATGAGTTCTCATAAGAAGAATTGGATTGGTCAGAAATCATTAAGCATCCGTATCACAACCAACATTGTCAACATAGTAAGGCCTTAGCTTGAAAATATCTTTCTTAGTCAAGAGCACCATGCTAGGAGGCTTTACGTAATATACCACACTACCTCTTCAACGAACATACCCTATCCAGATGTTCTCTAGGTATGTTATTTTAGGACCATTCTTATCATGGATTCCCAATCCTCAAAGAATATCGGTCCTCTTCAACCATTCTTGTCTTGGATATCTATCCAATCATCAAAGAGTTTCAGTCCATTTCCTATCTTGTATTTTCTATCCTCAACAAAATCACATATGCTTATCCAATCCACCATCCACTATTCTCTCTCCATGGCCTTCAATTAGATGTAAGGTTCTCAATCCCATCTTAGTGCATGACACATGAAGAAAATACAATTGTGATGTCCAACATCACTCCCTCTCAACTACAAAGGAGTTCATAACTCCCTCTTAACTTACTTTTAATTGGGAAGTCATAGCCCATGCTTTGAATCTTGTCTTCATAAGTATATCAACTACTAGTTATTCATGGAGATAGCTACATCGATCCTTCTTTCCTTTGTATCTCATTATATTGAGATTCTTTCTTCCTGGATATTGTAGAGCCATCTTCTTTATTCAATCTTATGTTAGGGTTCAGGCCATCAATTTTTCATATCACTTTTCTTTAGTCCTCATCAATGAAGGAATTATATTGAGTCTTATCAATCTTCAAGCTAGTCATAGCTCCCTCTAAACATGAAAGTGATATTTGCTGATGTAGGAATATGAACATTAGATCATCTTATTACATTGATACCTTTCAATTATAAGATAAAGTAAACATATTGAGTCCACAATCTTTTAAGGATTACCAAAGACAATCACTCAATTCATATGTTCTTTGAATCGAGTACAATACCAAGAATTGAACTTGCCTCAATTGTCATCATGTATTCCTACAGTATTTTTTCAGATAACAAAACAATATGTTAACCATATAACTAATACAAAATATTAAATATCATATTTACCTTATCGTGATGACCCTTTCATCAAAGTATTTTCTTAATTGATTCCTTTGATATCAATATCCTTTTTCATGTTCCATCTCCATAAATATATTTATCCATGTATTCATTTTAATCAGAGTGCCCACGAATCGATATTCCTTGGAGTTGTCAACATTAACTCCCTTTCTTTCTTACACAGACTATGCTAGATGTTGATCAACATTGTCATATGCCATGCAATTTTGTGAGAGAGTCTTGATCTCCATTCATTTGAGTGTATGCCAAATTTCCTCTTTCGAGCATCATGTAGCGATATGGAAGATTTACCAAACACATTTATGACTAACTCTTCTTTAATGACTCTTGTAGATATGAATCATACTATAGGGAAGAATAACTTAAAAAATGTATAAATATGCTTTCATATAATCATCTAGTTGTCCTTTGAATGAGCTTGCTTCTTATTCTTGTCAAAGATAAATTTTATTTTCCAAGAAGAGAAATACTTTCATTATGCCTTTCATATTGTAACTTGACAATAAAAATTCCTTCATCCTTTAGACATATCATTTCCAAACTAGATGGAATATATACAAGTCATAATGTTGCTTCCAAGAATCTTCTAGAATGGTGATTCTTATAGGATTTTTCTGATCCTTATTTGAAATATGACCACCTCTAACATGATGTTAGAAAGTGCTCGGATGAACAAAAATATGCTATATGGTCCCAATTTTATCATTCCTTTTAAACTAGATGATCTTTCCCAAAGAAAATTAAACAAGTAGATTCTAATCTTTCTTTTATCATGTGCTTCTATCTATGATGCCATGATTTTTAAAAAATTAATACTCTTCTAGAGTAATAATTCATACTAATCTACCTTCTACTTAATATAACAAAGACAAAAACTCATAAACAACCTGACAAAGATGAGACTTCCTTCAATAATAAAGATCCTTGGGATCTTCTCCTTTCGGCTTCAACTCATGTTCTCCCATTTCTTCAACTATGTGAGCTTCACTTCTTCCCTTCTTCTTTTTATTTCACTTTAATGTTTGGATAATCCCATTTAATGTGTCCATACTCATTGCATCCAAAGCATTGAATCTTGGACTTTCCAAGCTTCCGTTTCCTTAGCATCTTGGTTCTTGCAATGAAGGCTTTAGATATTTCTTTTGATTTAGTGTGATCCTTTGCCTTGATCCTAGATTTTTCATAGATACATTGAGCCCATCATTCATCAAAAATTGTAGTATCTTTCTTTGATTAGATGCTAGTTGCAGAACTACTCCAATTAGGTAGAAAGCATTTAGTACACATATAGTCATGTCAGAATCTATAATAGTCTCTCTAAGCCCTTTCAACTTGTCTCTTATTTTTTATATCTTCATCACATAGGTGGCCATGTTTTCATCCTTTGATTTCCTTATTCTATGTAGTTGATTCCTCAAGGAAATGTTTTGACCTTGTGTACTTATAGAGTACAACTTTACCAACTTATCATACATAGCCTTTGATGTCTTCAATTGGCAACAAAGGGAACAAGATGATATTTTATTTATTCCACAATGATTCTTTGTGCTCTTACCTCCCCAATATTGTATTTTTCCAACTCTTGAGTCTTCTATTTGCTAGGTTCAACTACTTCTCCGAGGACATACTCCATGACTTCATTCTCTGTGAGTGCCAAATTAATCCTTTTCTTCCATGCTAGGAAATTTGTTGATCTAACCAACTTGTTTATTTTCTTGCAAAATGTATCCATGTTATTAGTAGATTGAGAAATTGAAGCTAATATAAATCTTACCAAGATTCCTCCCTGACGATGTCTCCAGCTATCTTGATGCTTTCAAGACCTTCAAGGCGATTTAAACAATGCCCTAGAATGATGATTTCTAGGATTTCTTCAACAAGGGTGTCTTCGAACAACTTCAAAGTGTGCAAGATGATACCAATATTTCTTTATGCTTCCTATTCTTCAAGATGATGCACTAGAGAATCTCTAACAAAGACTTTTCCTTCCTTCCTTTGTTGATGATGTCTTCTTCAATGAACGCTTGATGTAGTAATCCTCCTTCTAGGTCAATAGATCTTCTTTTTCTTTAATTTTGTCCTTTTTCATATGATTCCCCTTAACAAACCCTTCAATATGATCCTTTAGTTGAATTTTTCTTGTTCACCTCAGCTCTGACACAACGCTGGAGAATGCAATAGGGCAGCTATTAGTTCAAATTTCCCTTAACCTTAATAATTATTTATGAGTTTTTAGTTATCTTATTATGTTCCTTTATTAGATACTCTCATCAAAGAATTATTAAGATCAAAAACAACAAATATAATGGACACAAAAATTAGGCTCCAAGTTAGGGAAAAACCACTACAAACCCTAAACCCTAGACCGAGTTATTCTCCAAGCACCAATTCATCCCTCGAGGAATCCCTTCCAATTAGGTCAGAGATCAACCAAATCAACAAGGATTAATTATGCTTCGAGGAGATTCCAACTACAAAATTTGACCCCCAACTTCGACCTACAATTTTCAGCCTTCCAAAAGTTGCATAAACGCTAACCTTTACACGCGTGAGAGAATACAACCCAAAAACAAACTTTCTTTCTTCTTCTTGGTTTGTCCTTTCTTCCTAGACATCTTCTCTTGATTTCTCCTTGTTCCTAGCTTCATATCAAACTTTTTATTTAAAGAGATTTAATTGGTGCTAAATGGTGTTGATGTTTCTTCTATTTATACACATATGTGGGGTTTGAATACCCTCTTTTAGGTTGACTACTAGGACCGACTTGTGCTTGTAGGCTCATAGAAATTTCTAAACTCAAAAGCAATATCTTTTACATGTTACAACTTGCTCAATAGGGTATTATAAAATTGACAATGTCTCTCTTGACTCAAGAAAAATATTATTATGACATGACAAACCCTAGAATCATGAAGAACATGGCTGACCTAGATGGGCATCCAAATGGAGCTTGAAACCCATGCTTAAAATAATATATATGTATATGTATATGTATATGTATATATATATATATATATATATTAATATATATATATATATATATATATATATATGTATATGTATTAATACATATATATATGTATTTATATTATATATATATGAATATATATATATATATATATGTATATGTATATATAATATTATGTATATATATGTATATATATATATATGTATATGTATCTATATAATATATATATATATATATATATATTATAAATATATATATATATATAATACATATACAATATATATATATATATTATATATTATAGATATACATACATATATATATATATAATATATATATAGATAGAAACATATTAACATATATAATATATATATATAATATATATTATATATATATATATATAGATACATATACATATAATATATATACATAATATATATATATATATATATATATTATATAATAATATATATAGATTATTATTTTTTCTTCTTCTTTTTTTTGTAACATAAGATACACATAATGATTTGAAAACATTGACAATTATGAAGACCAAAACTAGTTATATTTTTCAACATGCCTCATTTAGTTTGCTGAAGGAGGGATACATCACAATTTTGTGAAGGAGGGATACATGACTCTTCTCTTCCAGTCTCGAGTTCCCCAAAAGTTTAACACTTGGAAAAAAAGTATGGAAAACTAATGTCAATCCAAAGGTAAACTTTTGTTTATAGCTTATTTCTAATAGACAAATTTTGATAGATGAGAACTCAAGAAAGAGAGGCATTCATGGCCCCTCTAGGTGTCCTCTTTCCTTGCATCAAGTAGAAAACACCTCTTGTACCTTTCTATATTGTGATTATACTAGAGCAGTTTGGATCGAGGAAATTTCGCCACTCTCCATTAGAAAGGAATGACGCTCTAATTTTCAAGTATTCTTCTCTTCTTAGATCAAAAATGATTCTAGAATCTTTTTGAAGAAACATTTCTTCAAAAATGATTGGGCGGCTCTCTCAAAATTTGTATGTTGGAAAGTATGGTTAACAAGGAATAATGCAGTCTTTAATAACATGAATACTCCTCCACATAGCACTTTGATGAAAGAAATCTCATTGTGTGTTGAGTTTGGAGCTCAAAAGATAGGCTAGAACTCTTCTCAACAAACCTTAAACCAAATGGAATGGGATTGGTTTATAAAGTTTATAGTTTTGGACAACTTTTCCCAAAACATAGGATGTAGCCAACTTGAAATAGATAAAAGATGGAAGTTAAGGCTAATAAAAGTTGGAAGTTAAGACTGATAGAGGTAGAATTAAGAGCATGGAAGAGCTTGCAACAAGGATGAATTCTCTATTTTTATGCGGCATCCAAATTCAGCCCATTTTCTATTTTTATGGGGCATCCAAACGAAACCTAGGGGTTGCAGGTGGGGGACAAGTACTCTATGACCCTGAGGAGGATAAAGTGTTCAGGTACTCATGGGTTCTTGGTCATGGACAAATAATCAATATGAGATATATGGTCTTTACTAGGGACTTTTGTTAGCCAAGGAGAAATAGGTGGACACACTTATGGTTATGGGAGATTCTCTCCTAATCTTGCATCATCTTGTCAAAAGGCTTGCTCCTGAAGGACAAATATTGGAAAACATCATGAAAAGAATTAGTATAATTGTAAAAACTAGCCCATCCAATGCATGTTTCCATATGCTAAGAGACTTGAAGAGAGAAGCAGGTACATGTCCTAAGAGACCGAGGGGTATAAATTGAAGATAAGTGAATTAAAGGCTAATGGCTAAATAAAACATGTTATAATTTCCTAATGGTGGATGAAGTTTATTATAAAAAAAATTAGTTAAATTGGTAGATACAAGAAAATATAAAAATGGAAAATTTGGGGGCCAAGTGACTTGGTGGCAACCCCAGGAAACAAATTCATGCAAACAAGGCATCCTGAAAGATTTTATAATCAATTAGTAGGGTAAAGTGTTGTAAGATTTGTGTTTTGGTGGAATAGTTCTATAAGGTAGTCACCTACAAAACCCTTCTATTTGTTGCTCTCCTCGAGAAAATCATGAATTTTTATTGGAAAAAAAAAAAGCAATTGGAAATTTGTTATGAATTAACTTTCTAATGCTTGATGTATTTGTTGCAAACCATATACAATATAGATATTATTTTTATTTTATTCTTTAAAAATTACATACTAAAACTTTGAAAAAATAAAACCCTAAAATTTGAGAACATTTTATCTAGTGAGTCTAGGCTTTGTCTAAATCATAAGCTTCTGGTATATCTGGCTTGTGAACTGTTAAATATACTCTTGGTGTTATATTGACAACCACAAAATTCACTAAATTAATCCAATAAATTACTAATTTACCATGAATTAAAAAAAAAAAAAAACTAAAAAAATAATACATTCTAATAGCAGACTTGTTAACTTAAGAATATCTCTGAATTTACTGTCTTCACTATTTTAATTCTATTTAATAAAGAATTGAATTTCTATCGATAGATAAGACTACTAAACAAAATTTCTATAGTATCCAGATTTTCCGGTCTCCACTAGGTTCATCTTTTTGTTTTTAATCAAACAAAATTTCAGTGAAGTTTCAAAAGATTTCCAGTTCAACGTTGCCTCTTTTCTTAGGTCAAGTCCAGAGGTTGTTTTTTCCTCTTTTTTTTACTATATTTTCAGCCACTTTCTTTACGCGGTTGGCCCCATTGACCCAAGTCAATACACTTTCACTCTCACTGTTCCTAAAGTACAATTTTCTTTATATTCTTGTTTTTTTTATACATGAATGGCACAAAATTCTTCATTTTGTTGAAAAAAATTCCCCGATGTCCTCACGCAGTGGCCACACTGAATCAAGTCAATACACTGCAATTTTCGCGTCCCCTAAATTTGATTGTTCCATTACAATTTTCCTTCCATTTAAATTTGGTAGAGTGAGAAATGGATCTTCTTTTGCTCGTCGTCATCATCTTTGTGTGCTCTATAATGATGGGTGTAGCAATGCCTTTTCATTACCATACTCATTCTAATCATTACAGTTTTCCAACTCAAATCACTTCGTTGATGTGCACACACACACGTCTTTATATGACGACTACTCCTGTCATTATAAATACATGACAAAACTCTTAAGGAAGTTGGAGTGGTAGAGTGGTAGGAAGTTGGAGTGGTAGAGTGGTAGGAAGTTGGAGTGGTAGAGTGGTAGGAAGTTGGAGTGGGAGAGTGGTAGGAAGTTGAAGTGGTAGAGTGGAAGGAAGTTGAAGGAAGTTGGAGTGGTAGAGTGGTGGGAAGTTGAAGGAAGTTGGAGTGGTAGACTGAGAAATAGATCTTCTTCTTCTCGTCATGATGATGTTTGTGATGATGGGTGTAGCAATTCCTACTCATTACCATACTCATTCTCAACAAACAGATGGATTCAATTCTGTTGAAAGCATTCCTTTTAATAAAAGGGATGTGGAGGCGCTTCTGAGCTTCAAAGAGGGTATTATATCCGATCCACTTGGATGGCTCTATTGTTCAATGTGGACTACCTTCGACCATACTTCCCACCATTGCTAGACACATCAAACATCGCAAAACAACTCACACCTACATATTTAAATCCATATTACATGGAATAGGTCACAATTGATCGGATCATGGACATGCAAAGCAAGAACACCCAACATCAAAGGATCCAACTATATTAATTGTAAATTCTTGAAGAAGTATGGTCAGGTTAGTCTTGTGATTATTCACATTTAAGGATTTTTGGTTGTGACGCTTATGCTCTTGTTCCAAAGAATCAATGTTTAAAGTTAGATCCAAAAGAAAAAATTTATGTCTTTGTTGGGTATGACTATGCGGTGAAAGGATACAGGTTGTGGGATCCTTCTTCGTGGAACATAGTCATTAGTAGAGATGTAACATTTGTTGAATATTCTCTTCTAAAATTAGATGTTGAAAAATTTGAATACGAACAGGTATCGTCTAATCAACAAATTTAGTTGGAGGATAAACCCTTTCTAGAAAGTCGAAAGGAAAGAGAGACTTCTAAAGAGAAAGGTGAAGAAGATGCAAAGGAAACTGTAGAATTTCAAGAACCAGTTCAACAACCAGTCACTCTGAGAAGGTCTACAAGGGAAAAGCTGAACACCCAAAAGGTATGAAGATTTTGCTTCATCTATTGCATTGATTACTGAAGATGGGGAACCTTCTTGTTATCAGGAAGCAGTGGATAATGCAAATAGTGAAAAGTGGAAAAAGGCTAAGGATGAAGAAATGGATTCCTTAGCCAAGAACAAAAATTGGGATCTTGTAGAACTTCCTGAAGGGAGAAGTGGTGTCAGCTGTAAATGGGTTCTCAAATTGAAGTGAAATGTTGATGGAAGTATCGAAAGGTATAAGGCGAGACTGGTTGCAAAAGGTTATTCTCAGGTTGAAGGTATTGATTTTCATGATATTTTTTCACAAGTCGTAAAACTTGTTTCTGTTGAGCACTCTGTTGGTAGTAACTGCATTACTTGACCTTGAGATAGAAAAGTTAGCTGTTAAAACAACTTTTCTACATGGTGATTTGGATGAAGAGATTTATATGGAACAACCAGAAGGTTTTGTACAAGGTCACAACAGAAGATTAGTTTTCAAGCTTAGGAAATCATTGTATGACTTGAGACAGCGTCCCAGTCAGTTATACAAGAGGTTTGACTCCTTCATGGTGAGCTAGAAATTTACTAGAAGTGAGTATGATCGTTGTGTATACTTCAAAATTTTCAATGGCATATTCGATATCTTGATCTTGTATGTTGATGAAATGCTTATTGCAAGAAAAGGAATGAAATAGATCAACGTGTTAAAGGCTCATCTCTCTAGGACGTTTGATATGAAGGATACTGGAGCGACAAAACATATCTTGGGCATGGAGATACATAGAGACAGAAAAATGGAAAGCTCTGGTTATCATAGCAGAAGTATGTGGAGAGAGTACTTGAAAAATTTGGTATGAACAATGTGAAACATGTTAATGTTCCATTATCTTCCCATTTTAAGCTTTATTCGGTTTTGAGTCCTAGAAATAATGAAGAAAAGAAGTATATGTCTCATGTACCATATGCAAATGCGGTAGGAAACTTAATGTATGCGATAGTATCTACAAGGCCTGACATTTCACATGTAGTTGGAGTTGTCATCAGGTTCATGGAAAATCTAGGAGACGAACATTGGTGAGCTATGAAATGGGTGCTTTGATATTAGACCTAGGTGACTCCAGAGACACTCAGAAGGGTCATAATAGCTCAAAAATAAAAGTGGTCAGAATGCTCCCAAACTATGACCAGATGGTAGTGCTCGTCGCCCTGATTCCGACGATGTGAACGACACTCGAATCTGAGTTCGTATGGTCAAGTTATTGATGTTCAAAGTTTTGGTCATACTTGGCCAAGTGGCCAAGTTTAATGAGGCGACAAACTCACTGAGATCTAATGCACGAAATTTGGCCACTAGGACGTGTGAATTTGTAGGATGTTTAATTTTTCTAATTACCCTTATTTTTGACAAAATTGAAAAAAAAACAATTTGGTTATAAAAACCAAATAATAGGGGTGGTGGGCTACCACCCCCATGACACCCACCAATTTAAAATAGGTGTGGCAGGAAGAACAAGAATACTAGTAGGTATGAGGCATTAAATATGGTGAATGAAGAGAAAATTCCATGAAATAACCCCTCCTTTTAAGAGAAAGATCAACACTCGGTATCAGATCTAGTTACAAAAAGAATTGATGAAAATATGCCATCATTAGAAGAAGATTTGATGCCAGCACAACAGATCGTGGAGTCTTCTACGGGGGATGAATAATTCTTCCCCACTAAAAACACTATGATGGGGCAATCTTTTCCAAGTTATAGAGTATAATCATAGGTAGAGAAGGAAAAACATCTAGAGAGGCTCCAATGAAAGGCAGGTTGATGGACTAATAGAGAGGTGAGATTGGAGAAAATGGAGAAAGGTAAGGAAATGGGCACTCAAACGATTCTAGATCCAAAACTCAAAGGGTAGAGGAACACCAAAATAGGAGGAAACTCTACCTCTTAGCAAGGGGAAACTCATACAAGAAGTGATTAATGAGGGTTCTCTTCTAGAGTTACAGGGGATTAGGGTTAGAAAATATATTGGAGAATTTGAAGTCATTAATCAAGAAAGAATGACCCTTATTTCTCCTACTCTAGGATACAAAAATTGGGGATCAAGATATCCTTCAAAAACAACATAAGATTTGGAATGGAAATGGTATTATTTTGTTAGTTCAAGAGGAGAAACAGGCAGTGTGTCCACCCTTTGGGCTAAATCATCACTCAGGTTGCTTGATCATTGGTCGTCCACCCACTAATTGGCTATCAAATTTCTTCATATCCCCTCAAATAAGGTATGATGTTTTGTTAATATCTATATGTCAGTACATTTTCAAGAAAAACAAGAAAGTTGGGATGCTTTGTTGACTCTTGGAGATTCCATTTTTTTCTTTGATTACATCTTTGGAGGATATTTTAATACAACTTTACATCAATGAGAAAAGAAAAGGAGATCTCAAGTTAGAGATTAGCTTCAAGAAATTTGGAAGATCTCATCAAGAATTTATTTTTTTTGGAAATAAAACCTTCCTCCAACAAATTTACTTAGAGAAAAAACAAATATGGATTATGTTATATTGCTACTCGTTTATGTAGATTCCCAATAGCACACTCACTCTTGTCTCAAAATATATTGGTCTATTTTTTAATCCTTTCTTGAAATATTTCAGATCACACAACATTTTTTCTTGAAATCAGTGAAAATATTGATTTTAGGCCCCTTCGTTTATGTTATCATCCAATATGGGAACGTAAAACAGGTTTTAGCGATCTGGTAAAGAAACTCTGGAGTGAATGGATCATGGGAAACTGAGTGACGACTTGGGAACAAAAGATGAAGTGATTAAAAGTCACATTAAAAAAACAAGCTCAAGAACAATAGATAGAGAGACAATGAGAGATACAGGCACATGAAAAGAGAATGGAAATTATACAATCCAATAAAGACGATGGGCCTATGACAAATGAATTTCCTAACGAAGAAAGGGAAGAATTTGATAATTAACATAAAACAGTAGGTCCCAGAGTATTTAGTTAAAGGAAGGATATATAAATACAAAATATTTTCATAAACAAGCAAAGAACTTTGTCTGGAAAAATAACATCAAAGAGATAACAAAAGGAGAAACTAAAATCTTAAACTTTGATGAACTCAAGGAGAGGGTGGCCTATCACTTTAGTGATTTGTACAACACCAAAGCACTACGTATCTTTGAAGCATGATTATCGATGTTGGAAAAAATTTTGGAATCTTTATCTTAGGAGGATAACCTTGCTTTGATAAAAGGTCCCACTTAAGAGGAAATCTATCAACAAGTATTCTCCTTTCAACTTAGACAAAGCACCAAGACCAAAGAGGTTTTTTACCCACTTCAAACATTAGTTTTTGGAGATAATAAGACTTAATTTTTTTTTTCAGAATGGTGGTTTACACTTTTAGAATAATTGCATAGGGCCTTAAATTAACTCTTCCTTTGTTGATTCCAAAAGAATTAAGCCCTGTTTTTTTTCAAGATTCAGGCCAAGAGAGCTTTGGATGGAAGCAATTGCCTTACCCTTTTGTATGGTGGAATGACAACCTAATTTTTAATAATTCTTCTTTTCATAGACCAAAAATTATTCTATAAGCTTTTTGAAGAAACATATCTTCAAAAATTATTGGGTAGCTCTCTCAAAATTTATATGTTGGAAAGTATGGTTAACAAGGAATAATGAAATCTTTAATAACACGAATACTCCTCCCCATAGCACATTAATGAAAGCAATTGCATTGTGTGTTGAGTTTGGAGCTCAAAATATAGGCTAGAACTCTTCTCAACAAACCTTAGACCAAATGGAATGGGATTGGCTTAGAAAGTTTATAGTTTTGGAGAACTTTTCCCAAAACATAAGATGAAGCAAGCTTGAAATAGATAAAATATGGAAGTTAAGACGGATAGAGGTATAAGTAAGAGCATGGAAAAGATTGCAACAAATATGGGTTCTCTATTTTTATGGGGCATCCAAACGGAACCCAGGGGTTGCAAGAGCGGTATGAATACTCTATGACCCCAAGGAGGACAAAGTGTTTAGGTAGTCATAGACAAATAATTAATCAGAGATATATGGTCTTTACCATGGCCTTTTGTTAGGTAAAGAGAATTAGGTAGACACTCTTATGGTTATGGGAGATTCTCTCCAAATCCTGCATCATCTAGTCAAAAGGATTCCTCCCAAAAGAGAAATCTATGGAAAACATCATGAAAAGAATCGGGAAAATTGCAAAAATATCTCATCTAAAGCATATTTCCATGTGCTAAGAGACTTCAACAAAGCAGACAAGTACATTAATGAGGGGTGTAAATTGAAGATAAGTGAATTAAATGCCAATGACTAAATCAAGCATGCTATAATTTACTAATGGTGGATGAAGTATAATAAAAAAAGTTAGTTAAATTGGTTGATACAAGAAAATATAAAAATGGGAAATTGGGGTGCCTACGTGGTTTCGTGGCAACATTGAGGAAACATATGCATGCAATCAAGGTATCATGAAAGCTTTCATAATCAATTAGTAGAGTAAAGTGTTGTAAAATTTGTGTTTTGGTGCTGCAATTTTGTGAGATATTCACATACAAAACCCCTCTTTTTGTTGCTCAATTATCTTCCTCAAAAAAATCATATATTTCTATTGGAAAAAAAAAAACACTTAAATTTTTAATAAATTAATTTAATTTATATAATATCAAATATATTTATTGTAAACCATATACAATACAAATACTATTTAGCTATTAAAAACAAAAATACATACCAAAACTTTGAAAAATTTCAAACCCCAAAATTTGAAAACATTTTATCTAATAACAAAAAAAATAGTACAATTGAAATTGAATGGCAAATTTATTAAGAATATCCCTAGATTTTACTGCTTTCACAGTTTTTGCTGTAATAATGGAGATTGAATTTCTAAGAACTAAACAAAATTTCAATAATATTTGGATTTTCCTGTCTGTATTGTAATTAAAAATAAAATAAAATTACATATTGAAACTTTGAAAAAGATATAAAACCCCAAAATATGAGGATGTTTTATCCAGTAACAAAGGAAATAGTACAATCGAAATCAAATTCCAGATTTATTAAGAATACATCCCCAAGTTTTACTATCGTCACTGGTTTTTCCATAAGAGTGGGTATGGGATTTGTTTTTAAATCTAACCAAATTCCAGTGAAGTTCAGAAATATTTTCTAGTTCAACATTTCCTCTTTTCTCGGGTCAAGTCGTGAGGTCCCTCCTCTTCCTTCATTTTTCCAAATCCGTAAAATTTATGGACTTTTTTAATGTATGAATGCCACAAAATTCCAATTAACTTTTGGAAAGATTTTCGGCCACTTTCTTTACGCAGTTGCTCCCAGTCAAGACACTTCCATTCTCACTTTTCCTAAAATTCATTTATATTCTTCATTTTTTATACAAAATTTCAATTTTCTTCTCTCTGAATTTTCTCATTGCATTACAGTTTTCCAACTCAATTCACTTCCTTGTTGTTCACACAGAACAAAATCTCACAACATTTGAAGGGAGTTGGAGTGGTAGAGTGAGAAATGGATCTTCTTCTTCTCGTCATGATGACGTTTGTGATGATGGGTGTAGTAATGCCTACTCATTACCATACTCATTCTCAACAGACGAATGGATTCACTTCTATTGAAAGTGTTCCTTTTAATGGACGGAATCGCCATAAAATAGATGTGGAGGCACTTTTGAGCTTCCAGAAGAGCATCACATTCGATCCAGATTCATGGCTCTCCAACTGGACAGTCAATAACTCACATAACATCTGTCTGTTGAACGCAATTTCATGCAGGCCAAACACGAAATGAGTGGTTGCAATTTTACTCCCTGAATAGGAACATGTATCGCCGAATCAACAAATTTAGTTGGAGGATAAACCCTTTCTAGAAAGTCAAAATGAAAGAGAGACTTCTGAAGAGAAATGTGAAGAAGATGCAAAGGAAATTGTAGAATTTCAAGAACCAGTTCAGCAACTAGTCACTCTAAGAAGGTCTACAAGGGAAAAGCTGAACACCCAAAATGTATGAAGATTTTGCTTCATCTATTACATTGATTACTGAATATGGGGAACCTTCTTGTTATCAGGAAGCAATGGATGATGCAAATAGTGAAAAATGGAAAAAGGCTAAGGATGAAAAAATGGATTCCTTAGCCAAGAACAAAACCTAGGATCTTGTAGAACTTCCTAAAGGGAGAAGTGGTGTTAGATTTTAATGGTTCTTCAAACTGAATTGAAATTTTTATTGAAGTATTGAAAGGTATAAGGCGAGACAGGTTGTAAAAGGGTATTCTCAGGTTGAAGGTATTGATTTTCATGAGATTTTTTCACCAGTCATAAAACTTGTTTCTATTAAGAACTCTGTTGGTACTAATTGCATTACTTGACCTTGAGATAGAAAAGTTAGATGTTAAAACAACTTTTCTACAAGGTGATTTGGATGAAGAGATTTATATGGAACAACCATAAGGTTTTGTACAAGGTCACAACAGAAGATTAGTTTTCAAGATCAGGAAATTATTGTATGACTTGAGGTAATCTTCCAGTCAGTTGTACAAGAAGTTTGACTCCTTCGTGGTGAGCTAGAACTTTACTAGAAGTGAGTATGATCATTATGTATACTTCAAAAGTTTCAATGGGCATATTCGATATCTTGATCTTATATGTTGATGATATTCTTATTGCAAGAAAAAATAATGAAATAGATCAATGTGTTGAAGCCTCAACTCTTTAGAACGTTTGATATGAAGGATACTGGAGTGACAAAACATATATTGGGCATGGAGATACATAGAGACAGAAAAAATGGAAAGCTCTGGCTATCACAACAGAAGTATGTGGAGAGAGTACTTGAAAAGTTTGGTATGAACAATGTGAAACATGTTAATGTTCCATTAGCTTCCCATTTTAAGCTTTATTCGGTTTTGAGTCCTATAAATGATGAAGAAAATAAGTATATGTATCATGTACCATATTCAAATGTGGTAGAAGACTTAATGTATGTGATGGTATCTACAAGACCTGACATTTCACATGCAGTTGGAGTTGTCAGCAAGTTCATGGAAAAATCAAGAGAAGAACATTGGCGAGCTGTGAAATGGGTGCTTTGATATTAGATCTAGGTGACTCCAGAGACACTTAGAAGGCACATAATAGCTCAAAAATAAAAGTGGTCAGAATGTTCCCAAACTAGGACCATCTGGTAGTGCTCATCACCCTGATTCCAATAGTTTTAACAACACTCGAATCTGAGTTCGTATGGTCAAGTTATTGTTGGTCAAATTTTTGGTCAAACTTGGCCAAGTGACCAAGTTTAATGAGGCGAAAAATTCACCGAGATCTAATGCACAAAATTTGACCGCTCAGACAGGTGACTTTGTAGGATGTTTAATTTTTTTAATTCACCTTATTTTTAACAAAATTGGAAAAAAAACAATTTGGTTATAAAAACCAAAAATTATATTAAAATAGGGTGGCAGGAACCACCCTCGCCAATTTAAAATAGGTGTGGCAGGAAGAACAAGAATACTAGCATGTATGAGGCATTAAATATGGTGAATGAAGAGAAAATTCCACAAAATAACCCCTCCTTTTAAGAGACAGATCAACAGTCGGTATCAAATCTAGATACAAAGATAATTGATGAAATTAAGCCATCATTAGTAGAAGATTTGATGTCAGCACAACAGATCGTGGAGTCTTCTACAAGGGAGGAATAATTCTTCCCCACTAAAAACACCATGATGGGGCCATCTTTTCCAAGTTATAGAGTATAATCATAGGTAGATAAGGAAAAACATCTAGAGAGGCTCCAATGAAATGCAGGTCGATGGACTAATAGAGAGGTGAGATTGGAGAAAATGGAGAAAGGTAAGGAAATGGGCACTCAAACAATTCTAGACCCAAAACTCAAAGGGTAGAGGAACACCAAAATAGGAGGAAACTCTACCCCTCAGCAAGGGGAAACTCATACAAGCAGTGATTAATGAGGGTTCTCTTCTAGAGTTGTAAGGGATTAGGGTTCGAAAATACATTGGAGAAGCTGAAGTCATTAATCAAGAAAGAATGACCCTTAGTTCTCCTACTCTAGGATACAAAAATGGGGGATCAAGATATCCTTCAAACACAACATAATATTTGGAATGGAAATGGGATTAATTTTGTTAGTTCAAGAGGAGAAGCAGGTGGTGTGTCCACCCTTTGGGCTAAATCATCACTCAGGTTGCTTGATCATCAATCCTCCGCCCACTGATTGGCTACCAAATTTCTTCATATCCCCTCAAATAAGGTATGCTCTTTTGTTAATATATATATGTTAGTACATTTTCAAGAAAAACAAGAAAGTTGGGATGCTTTGTTGGCTCTTGGAGATTCCATTCTTTTCTTTGATTACATCTTTGGAGGATATTTTAATACAACTTTACATCAGTAGGGAAAGAAAATGGGATCTCAATTTAAAGATTAGTTTCAAGAAATTCGGAAGATCTCATCCAAAAAATAAATTTTTTGGAAATAAAACCTTCCTCCAACAAATTTACTTAGAGAAAAAAAAATATGGATTGTGTTATATTGCTACTCGTTTATATAGATTCTCAATAGCACACACACTCTTCTCTCAAAATATATTGGTTTGTTTTTTAATCCTTCGTTGAAATATTTCAGATCACAAAACATTTTTTCTTGAAATCAATGAAAATATTGATTTTAGGCCCCTTCCTTTATGTTATCATCCAATATGGGAACATAAAATAGGTTTTAGCGATCTAGTAAAGAAACTCTGGAGTGAATGGATCATGGGAAATCAAGTGATGACTTGGGAACAAAAGATGAAGTGATTAAAAGTCACATTTAAAAAATAGGCTCAAGAACAATAGTTAGAGAGACAATCGAAGGTACAGGCACATGAAAAGAGAATGTAAATTATACAATCCAATAAAGACGAGGGGCCTATGACAAATGAACCGTGTAAGGAAGAAAGGGAAGAATTTGATAATTAACATAAAACAGTAAGTCCTAGAGTATTTAGTTAAACAAAGGATATATAAATACAAAATATTTTCATAAACAAGAAAAAAAATTTGTCTGGAAAAATAACATCAAAGAGATAACAAAAAGAGAAACTAAAATCGTAGACTTTTATCAACTCAAGGAGAGGGTGGCCCATCACTTGAGTGATTTGTACAACAACAAAGTGATATGTAGGTTTGAAGCATAATTATCGATGTTGGAACAAATTTTAGAATCTTTATCTTAGGAGGATAACCTTGCTTTGATAAAAGGTCCCACTGAAGAGGAAATCTATCAACAAGTATTCTCCTTTCAACACAGACAAAACTCCAATACCAGAGAGTTTTTTTACCCACTTCAAACATTAGTTTTGGGAGGTAATAAGACTTAATTTTTTTCAGAATGGTGGTTTACACTTTTAGAATAATTGCATAGGGCCTGAAATTAACTCTTCCTTTGTTGATTCCAAAATAATTAAGCCCTATTTTTTTTCAAGATTCAGGCCTAGAGAGCTTTGGACAGAAGCAATTGCCCCACCCTTTAGTACAGTGGAATGACACTCTAATTTTCAAGAATTCTTCTCTTCCTAGACCAAAAATTATTCTAGAAGCTTTTTAAGAAACATCTCTTCAAAAATGATTGGGAATCTCTCTCAAAATTTGTATGTTGGAAAGTATGGTTAACAAGGAATAATGCAATCTTTAATAACATGAATACTCCTCCCCATAACACATTGATGAAAGAAATCACATTGTGTGTTGAGTTTGGAGCTCAAAATATAAGCTAGAAATCTTCTCAACAAACCTTAGACCAAATGGAATGGGATTGGCTTAGAAAGTTTATAGTTTTGGAGAACTTTTCCCAAAACATAGGATGTAGCCAGCCTGAAATAGATAAAAGCTAGAAGTTAATATTGACAGAGGTAGAATTAAGTGAACGGAAGAGCTTGCAACAAGGATGGATTCTTTATTTTTATGGGGCATCCAAATGGAACCCAGGGGTTGTACGTGGGGGATAGGTACTCTATGACCCCGGGGAGGAAAAAGTGTTCAGGTACTCATGGATTCTTGGTCATAGAAAAATAATCAATCAAAGATATATGGTCTTTACCAAGGACTTTTGTTAGCCAAATAGAAATAGGTGGACACACTTATGGTTATGGGAGATTCTCTCCTAATCTTCATCTTGTCAAAAGGCTTGTTCCTAAAGGAGAAATATATGGAAAACATCATGAAAAGATATAGTAAAATTGCAAAAATATCCCATCCAACTCATGTTTCCATGTGCTAAGAGACTTGAAGCAATTCCATGTCCTAAGAGACTTCAACAGAGAAGCAAGCAAGTATGCTAACGAGGGGTGTAAGTTGAAGATAAGTGAATTAAAGGCTAATGGCTAAATCAAACATGCTATAATTTCGTAATGGTGGATGAAGTTTATTAAAAAAAATTAGTTAAATTGGTAGATACAAGAAAATATAAAAATGGAAAATTTGGGGCCCAAGTGAATTCGTGGCAACCCCCAGGAAAGACATTCATGCAAACAAGGCATCATGACAGATTTTATAATCAATTAGTAGGGTAAAGTGTTGTATTTTTTGTGTTTTGGTGGAGTAATTATATAAGGAAACCACCTACAAAACTCTTCTATTTGTTGCTCTCCTCAAGAAAATCATGTCTTTTTATTGGAAAATAAAAAACAATTGGAAAATTTTGATGAATTAACTTTCTAATGCTTGATGTATTTGTTGCAAACCATATACAATATAAATATTCTTTTTAATTTTATTTTTAAAATTACAAACTAAAACTTTGAAAAATATAAAACCCTATAAATTTTGAGAACATTTAATCTAATGAGTCAAGTCAAGTCAATACACCGCAAATTTCGCATTTCCTAGATTTTCTCATTCAATTACAATTTTCAAATTTAAATGATTTGACCCACACTGAATCAAGTCAATACACCGCAATTTTCACATTCACTAAATTTTCTTTTTCCATTACAATTTTCAAATTTACATCATTTTTATATTCTTCATTTTTGTTCTGCAAGGCCCATTTCTCTTTCTCTATTTTGTTTATTTCCCACATTTACAGTATTACATATTTATAATTTTCCTTACACTCTTTTACCAAGTCATTTCCATACACTCTTTTCCCTACATATTTATAGTGTTATATGCAATCAATTATTAAAGTGTTGTAAAATTTGTATTTTGGTGAAGTAATTTTGTGAGTCACATACAAAATTTTTTTCCTGTTGTTCAATTATATTTTTCTAAAATATATATATATATATATATATATATATATATATATATATATATATATATATATATATATATATATATATCTATTCTATTAAAAAAGAAAAAACACTTCAAAATTTTTAATAAATTAACTTTATAATGTCATATATATTTTTTGCAAACAATATACTATACACAGACTCTTTATTTATTAAAAACAAAAATATATACCAAAACTTTGAAAAATATCAAATTCCAAAATTTGAGAACATTTTATCTAGTAACAAAGAAAATAGTACAATAATGACAGATTTATTAAAAATATCTCCAGATTTTATTGTCTTCACTGTACTCTAAATTTAGGCTTCTGTGATCCATGAATATAAATGTAAGAACATCTTTATGAATTAATCACATAAGAGCTTTTAGTCGATGCGTTTCGAACCATCCAGTGTGGTTCATCATTGGGATAGGATGCAAAGTCAGATCATGGCACCAGAATAAGGAGAGATGAATTTTCGACCGTTGTAGAATAATTGCTGGTTTGACGACTAAATCCCATCATTTCCTAGCCCAAAAGCTAGGTTTTCTCAACACCCTAGCCACTAGGGCATTAAGAGTTTATAATGATAAGCACCTCGATGATGAAAGGACTCACCTCTTGAAGGTTTTTGTCCGTAATGGTTACAATAGGGATCAATGTCATAGAGCCTTCCTTAAAGCTGAAAAATGTCTGAAGGTTAAGAAAGATCCCAAGGATAGGTCCTTTGGGGTACTTCTTTTGTTTATCCAAGGGACGACGAATAAGATTGCTAAGATTTTGAGGAAGCATAATGTCTCTTCGACCTTTAGACCCCTAAATACTATTAAGAGCTCCCTGAGGTCAGTGAAGGACAAAGTGGACCCCAAAGATTTGAAAGGTGTTTATCTCATCCCTTGTTCATGTGGTACTCCCTACATTGGTGAGACTGGCATATCCATAAATCAAAGGATTCATGAACATGCGGTGGACATAAAACATGGGAGGACATGTTCTTCGTCTTTCATTGAACATGCTGTAAAGAATAAACATCATATCTGCATTGAGGATTCCCAAGTCCTTGTAAAAATTGATCATTTCCATCACCTAAGTTCAAGGAAGCTATTGAAATTGAAAAGTTGCCTAGGAATTTGAACCGTGATAATTGTTGGAAGGTTATTAGGTGTTGGGTCCCGGCCTTTTCCACTTAGTTTTAGTTTTTTTTTGTTTTTTTCTCCTTTCTTATTTTTATTCCTATTTTAGTTATTAATTTTTTTAATATATAATTATATATATATATATTATTCATAATATAGATTATATATGATATATATATATATATGTTTCTCTCCAAACGAGTGGTTGCAATTTTACACCCTCATTGCTTTTTGAATGGTACCCTCTCCCCATCAATTGGGAGCCTCTCTCTTTTGCACATTCAGATCTTTCCTGGAATGCTTTGAGTGGGAGAATTCCAGCAGAGTTTGGGTAGCTGAAAGTGCTAGGAATACTTGACCTCTCTTCTAATGATGCACTCCATAGCTATATTCCAAAGGAATTGTTTAATTGTACACGTCTTCAATGGATCGACCTTTCCTCTAACCGTTTGACAGGTAGTATACCAACTTCTATTGGAAACTGGGCTTTGCTACAAACGTTGAATATTGGAGACAACTATTTGAGGGGTCCAATCCCACCAGAACTCATTCGTCTGGTCCACTTGGAATCTCTTTATTTGTCCCACAATGCTCTGAGTGGAATCATCCCAACTTCTCTGGGCAACTGCACTTCATTCAAGAAATTGTTTATTTACGAAAACAATTTGAGTTGTCCAATACCATAACAAATCGGTCACCTGGTCAGGTTGGAAGCACTCTGGTTTTCTACCAATAGTATAAATGGAAGCATTCCAGCTTCGATTAGCAACTGCACTTCACTTACAGATTTGGATACTAGCAACAACAATTTGAGTGCTCCAATACCATCAAAATTGGGTCACCTAGTCAGGTTGGAAACACTCTTGTTCGAGAACAATAGTATAAGTGGAAGCATCCCAAATTCTTTTGATCCAAAATGGATCTTGTGTCAAACCTATAAGTCTAAGTCTTCATATAAGTTAACTATTGGAAAACACTATCGCAAAGGAAAACACTAAGAATGGTAGAAAATAGAGCTAAGTGGAACGTAAAGTCTCGTTGCACGGGACGCGTTGGATCGGACAGATCAACAGCCCACATTAAATCAGGATATTGCATCGGGAGAGGCTAGCAGAGTATATCAGAGGCATCCCTAAGGGAAATGTGATTGCGATCAGTGATACAACGTGAGTCGTTGATCAAGCACGCAGATCAATGGTGGACATGAACAAAAACATATTGCATCACAATTCTCTAAGAGGAGGACTTAACACAGGTTGTAGGCTTAAGTGATATGTGATGGCCGCATTATCACATCACAAAGAAACAAGGGACAAGGATGGAACCCGTAGACTTAAGACTATGCGATGAGCGCTTCATTGACAGCCGTTGGATCCAGAAAGGAATGGACAATTGCTATTGAAATCGGCGATCGAAAATCGGGGATCGGGAACACAATAGAGAAAAGGACCATTGAAGCGGTGATACCGTTGATGCGCTGATAGCCGATGAGGCCGATCAGAGCAATCAAGGATCGGAGATCGAGAATCACAATGTAGAGGGACTAAGAGATATGCGACTTGTGACAATGATAAAAGACGGACCCAAGAGGATTATAGGGCGGACCTTATATCTTTTGATGTCCACCTTGGTTAGATTTTCCATTGTTTTTAGAGTATTTCCTGTGTATTTATCTATGTAAATAGAGAAGCTATTCTTTGGGATTTTCATCGATGTTTGTCCTTTCCGTTTGGAAATAGGTGGCCACCATACCTTAGAGCATTTTTCAATGATTGTTTAACTCTCAACAAGGATTTGAACGGATAACGGTCGGAAGCTAAAAACCCCGAGAATGGAGCTAAACAAACAACGCCAATAGGTTTAAAAAGAGCCATCCCATGACAATTGAGGTGGAGGGAGAGACGGTTAGAGAAGTCAGTTGAAGACAGTTAGTCAGTCAGATTGAGGCAAATTGAATAGAGGAACAGGACAGAGGGAGAGTCTACACAGTCTTTTAGACTCGAGGTTTTCGAGCAGATCCCTCTTTGATATCACTGTTGTGTTGAGACTCTGTTTTTGAGCTCACTCTTGTAATAATCTGTTCTTGAAGACTTAATATAGATGTCGACACTGAAAGCTGGACCAGGAGACATAGCGAGGAACTTTGGTGAACTCCTTTATTATTTTGGATATGTTAATGTGTGATTGTTGTGTTTTCTGACTGTTAATTATCTATATTATTCGCAATCTTTTCGATCCGTTGCACTAAATAATATAATAATTCCAGCACATGAGTCTATAATACCTTTTCTTCTTGATTTAGTATCATTTTCAGCTCAAGTGGTATCAGAGCATTTGGTTTTGGTTTTCTTAAGGTTAGACAAGCTTGTGATGGATTTTGAATGCTAACTAGATTAAAGCTCGGACTAGGAGAAGGAGAACTTGTTGAGGCTAATCCAGAGATTGGAAGAGTCTATTATAGAGGAGAATGGAAAAATAAGCTCCATTAGGATCAAAATCTCAGTTTATAGAAAGCTTTATGACAAACTCAGCTATGGTGGAAGAGATGTATCTGGAGTTTAAGAAGGTTTGAGGTGAAAGCAGTTCAACACCCAAACCGGACAAAGGAGTAGAGGAACCTTTTCTAGTTTCCCCTCCAGAAGGCAAAGGGAAAGGGGAAATGCCTCCTCCACCATCTCCTCCATCATCACCTTCGTCATCCTCATACTCTTCTTCACATAACACTAGCTCTTCTAAGAAGAAGAAGAAAACTTCCTTAATCAAATTAGATGTGAAGTTTGATTTGCCAATTTATGATGGAGAACTCAATGCAGAAAAGCTAGATAATTGGATAAGACAAATTGATGTATATTGCAGGGTACAGAACGTTGATTCAGAAAGGAAGAAGATTCAACTGGCTAGCCTTCGACTTGGAGGAACTGTACTAGTATCGTGGGAAGGCAAGGCACAAGCTGATCTGCAAAAACATGGTAAAATCATTTCTAATTGGAATGAATTTGTTTTTGCTATCAAAAATCAATTCTATCCTTTAGCTTACATGTAGCAGGAAATGATGAGTTGGCAAACTCTTCGTCAGTTGAAGGGTCAAAGTGTACAAAGTTATACCCAGGAGTTTAGAAAGAGAGCTTTAACTCTAGGTATATCATTAGACTCACCTAAGACTTTATTGAAGTATATAGGTGGTATTCATAGCTGTTTAAAGCATACTATTCTCATGTTTAATCCCACTAGCTTAGATTATGTATCAGTTCAAGCCACACATCTAGAAGCTAGAGGTAAGAATGTAAACCCAGAGGTTGTGGGATCATCTAAATATTCTGTAAGCAAGAGCAAGGAAAAGAAGAAACTGAAATGGAAGGAGAGAAAAGAAAACACTGTAAAGAAGGATAAACCTTCATGCACTCATTGAAAGAAGGAAGGACACGATGAGGCACACTGCTGGTCTTTGCATCCAGAACGGAAACCTAAGGAGTTCGGTGGAAAGGAGAGAAAGAATGTTGTTGCTATTCAGCAAGACTTGGGATTAGATTCAGGTGATGAAACAACATTTATAGCCACAGGTATTAAGGGTAAATATTCTGAAGCATCCACAAGTAATTCTACAATCTGTTGATAATGAAAATAATGAGAGGGAAAGAAATGAGCTTTTTCGTATTAGAGTAATTTCCAAGAACAATAAGATTGATACTTTGTTTGATAGTGGATCACAAGTAAATTTGATTTCTGAAACAATTGTAAAGAAGTTAGGATTACAAACAAAACCTCATGAGAATCCATATCCATTAGGTTGGGTGTGTGATAAAACAAAACTACAAGTAACGAGACAATGTAAACTTAGGTTTGCTATTGGATCAGAAATTGTAGATGAGGTTGAATTAGATATAGTTCCATTGGATATATGTGGTATTGTTTTGGTAAGTCCATACTTGTATTATAGGAAAGCTATTTTCTATAGAGCTGAGAATAAGTATCAACTCACTAAAAATGGAATAAAATACATTGTAAGAGCTTATAAACTCAAAGGTAACTATTCTCTCATAAACTCAGGATAGATGAAAATAATTGTGAATTCAAGTAAGCAATTTTTACTAATGGTTGTAAAGGAAAAGGATCCTAAAAAATCCAATGCATTTGAAGGTTGTGATTCTAAACAGAAAGTTGATCTAGTTAAAGTTGTTTCAGAGTATGATGTTCTATTTCAAGAACCAAAAGATCTGCCACCCAAGTGAGAAATAGTACATGATATTTATTTGTAGCAATATGCTCCATTACCTAACATTGGAATGTATAGGTTGTCAGCTTTAGAGAATGCAAAGATAAAGAAGCAGGTACAGCAGTTGCTCGATAAGGTTTATACGACCAAGCACATCACCATGTGGATCTCCAATCATGCTGGTGAGAAAGAAAGATGGTTCGTGGAGAATGT
>APFE030630588.1:71845-115120 GCA_000404065.3 Pinus taeda | reverse complement strand
CAATAAGAACACATATAACTGATAAGAAGGAATCAATCACACATAACATAGAAGAATTTACCCGGGGAAAGCACCTGCCTAAAACCCCATCTCTATATTATCATACAATTGGAAATATAGTCTGGATTACACAAAGCCTTAGCTCTAAAGCTATCCAGCTCTCAGTACAATCCCTCTGCTGCTCATAGACAGTCAAAGGCTTCTCACAAACCTTCTCCTCCGCCCTCCAAGCCTCCTATTTCCTTGTACAGTTTCCTTGGGGTCCAGTGCTGCCACTTGTGTGAATTGGCCTCTTCACACATTTACTAACCTCCGATCTAACTACAAAAACTTGAAGGAGATAAATCCTCATCATGGATGAGCTTCCTTTATAGGAACAATATCCATCCAACTGATAGTACATTATCCCTTCTCTAATCTCAACTGGGTCTCTGTCTGAACTGACATGCATCAGTTATCCATGAGAGAATACTCAGTTATTTGAAAATACCAGTTGTCACATGCATGCAAGCATCAACAAACTGAATCTCATTAATTTAACAACTTGTTAAGTTAATCTAACTGAACTTGACTAAGTTAAACTAAGTCAACTGATCCTCTCAATATAGAACTCATCCTTAATTCCTCAACCAGTGGAGCAAATCAAGGACACATTCCCCAATCAGTGGAGAAATTATTGCATGTTCTCACAAAGACTTCAAGTTTGATTTTCCTTAACTAATTAACTCATGGAGAATTATTCAATTAATATTCAAACTGCTGGTAAGACCAAATTTGAATTTTACTTCCTATTTTAGACTAGGGATTGTCTAAAAATAGTAATCCAACTTGAACTGCTAAAAATAGAACTTCTATTTTTAGCACTTCCATTTTTCATTCCCTGTTGCCCAATCTAGCACTGATGCCCAAACTGCTATTTTTAGCAGTTATATTTTTAGCACTTCTACTTTTAGCAATTTCTTGTTGCCAATTTTCAACATATAGTGTCTGTGACCTGTTTGATTCCTGGGCATCAAGTCTGATATTTTGGATCAGGCCTAGATTTTTTGTTTTTCTTTATTGAGCTTTATATACACGCATTTCAGAGGATACACTAGCATATACACGCCAGTTTCTTCAAAGAAACTCGCGTATACGCGATTTTCCTTTGTTTCAGTCACATATACATGCTACTTTGTCTTTGCACAGTCACGTATACCTTATTTTGAATAAAGTTTTCAAAATATTGGACCCAGTTAAGATTGGTGCTTGGTGTTATTTTCTATTTTCTGGTCATTCACTCTTAGTAAAGCTCTGCTTTCATGCAAGTTTTCAGTTTCTAATCTTCTCCTTGTTGAAAAACCTAGTCAACCTAGGGATTTATTTTTTAGTAAAGTTTCAGTTTGGGGTTTGGGTTCAAGGCTTCTTGTAGAAGTTCTTGATTGTTCTAACTTTGTGGAACAGGAAATTGTTTGTAGTTTTATTTATAACCCAACTTTCAGATTGCTTTGCTTTCCTTTCCTTTTTTTGGTTGACCTATTTCGTTTTTCATGGTCTTTAAGTGCCTCTTTGGTAATCTTGAAAGTCTTTCTCGACGTTCTTTTGGTTTGCTAAAGTCCTTTATACTTTTGTTCAGATCAATCTATGCAAGTCTGTAGTCCTTTTCCATTTCAAGTTTTATTATATTAATGATGTGCATAACTTGCGAATTTTGGGACTCTTTATGCTTGGTTTTGGTCTTGGAATTTTAGTAGTCTTTGTGTTCTCAAAAACGTCCTTTGGTTCTTTAAAAAACAAAAAGACAAAAACATCATTCTTACCTTTCTTTTTCTTTTTAGTTTTTGTTTTTGGTTTCTTCATTTTTTTTTTTAGCAATTGTGAACTTTTTCGATTGGTTTCGAGGGAAGTTTGTCATTGAATTTGTGCACTCCTTATAGCCAAGTTTGCCTATTGATCTTGTGAAGGAACACATTTGCTTACATGAGCATCCATAGAATATTGCACCATCATTATAGTTTGCATTATTTTAGTTTTCATTGCAGGAATTTTAGTCTTTTTGTTAAATTTTGAGTGTCTGGAGCGTGTTTTCTAAAAAAGAAAAAAATTTGCTTTTACAAGTTTATTCATAGAACCTTATAGAAATCTATTTTCATCGAAGAAAAATAACTGCATTTACATATATCAGAGTTTCTATTCATTTATTTTGCATCAAACACAAAAAGTTGGACTCTCATTTTACCCGTGACCTATAGAACAACCTTTTAAAATCAAGCGCTTAACTAAAAACAACTAGAATATTTTTTGGTTTGTCGTTAATTACATCCACAAGTCTAGCTCTTTAGGCCCTTGGAATAGGTGAGTGGAGAGTTAACTCTCCAAGGCCACTCAAACTATTAAACATAGATGTTGAATAATGAGTGAAATCCAGTGTTGTTAGAAAGACCAGGAAAGCTCTGTTACTGGGAGTCAAGCACGAGGGAGAGTGAAGACAAGGAAAGAGAGATACCCCCTCTCCTACTTGTTGTATCTTGCCCCGAGACTGTTCCGCCCAGATTTTGATACAAACTAGTGTCCATAGTTGCTATTCCTAGGGACCACAAAGGTCGTTGTAGAGGGGAATCCTATGGCACCTAAGGTAGACGTTGCATCATGCTCATTAGTACTCTCGGAGGGTACCCTTGTGAAGCTTGGGTACTTGCACCAACAAGGTATTTTGTCTAGGGGAAGTGTAACTATTTTTGTCACCTTCGCTAGTAGGCTTGGGTCATCATTATCCTAAACTATCTTTGGAAGGTCCTTGATTTCACTTTCTTGTATTTTCGTGTGCAGTCCTCATCACCCGAAACGGAGATACTTGGAAGTTGCTTTATTGGTTGTATCTTCTAGGGAATTTGTTAGAGAGTGCTCTTTGCTTCTAGTTGGCCATAGATTTATAGATTTTTTTGAGTCTTTAATTAGTTCTCTTAAATAATTAAAAGTGGTTGATCGACCAGTTCTTCGATCTAGGAGGCTTCATGCGCTTTCACCTACAAGTGTAGAGCCTTCCTCCAGAAGGCATAGGATAAATTCTTTCGGTGATTTCCAATCTATTGTTTCATAGAATAGACCTAGTGTAAGTCAAGATATTGAGAGGAACACTCTAGTCCTTTCTAGAGTCCTCTTCCAATCGAAAGATGTTATAGAGGTTGAAGAATTCCCTGAGTCTCCTGAGACTCATTCTTCTCCTCTCTCTCCTGATTATCTAGATGCTTTATTATAAAACGGGAGCTTGAACCATAGGCCTTCGAGCCCTGGTCTATATCAGTATTTTCCTTCGATGACCACTGTTGGGAGCATGGTTTCAACTATGATTGCTACTATTATACATACTCCTTTCTCAGTGCAAGGAGGAGGTACAATTTCCATACCTTCAATCACTCCTAGTATTGCAATATTTGGCTCTACATCCATTCTATCTTTGAGTGGGGGTACCCAAGCTTTTGCCTCCAACACTGGTTCTTTCCCCCTTGGAATGCCTTCCAGTGCAATTCCTTCGGTTCCCTTAACTTATCCATCTGTTGCTTCCACGCCTATGACTTCCATGGCGAGTGGGTAAGCTTCTTTTCAAGGTTTCCCTTTTAGGAGTGGTCATATACCACATTCTAACCAGTCTCTAGGATCAATACCCTTTCCCTCCAGAGTTCAAGGTTATAATTATTTCCAAGGATGGACTAATCCAGCTATTAACAGCTTGGGAGCCGCGAATTAGTTCTCTTTAGGCCAACAGGGGAACATGCCTTACTCCTCCATGAGGTTATGCGCCTTTGTTTGGCCCAGGCAATAAGTTGAGTTGGAACAAATTGACAACTGTTCATTTCATAGTTTTTCTCCCTTTGCTAATGCATGGAACCCTTTTTCACTAGAGGAACTGGATGGGGGAGTGGCTTTGGCCTAGACTTTAGATTCAACTTCTGCTATGGATTTCCTAGACATTGTTTCTCCATCTGAAGAATCAATTCTAGAAGAAATGATGGGTATTGAGAGGTCGTGGGATGATTTGCATCATCAGTCATATTTCCTCCCTGATTTGCGAGAAGTAGAATCAAGCTTGTCCAGTCCTTCATCTACTACTTATGTTCATGTAGTTTTAAATCATTTGGCTCCAATGAAGTTTTGGGCCGAAGGTAACATGTTTTTCATTTCAAAAACTGTTCCAGTGAACTTCTCTAGGAATCCCAACGTCATCAAGAATGTCATCATTGGAGCTGATTGTTCCCCTGAAGAAATTTGAATCTATACCAATATCTTTAAAGAGTTTCGAGACGTGCTTGCTTGGTCTTATGAGGAAATGCATGGGATAGATCCATCTATAACCAAGCATGAGATCACGACATATGAAAATGCAAAACCTATTCGCGAGAAGCTTCGATCGGTAAACCCTAGGAAAGAAACAGCTATCAAAGCTGCGGTTGAATAGTTTCTTAAGGTGAGTTTCATATACCTCATTCCTTTAACTGAGTGGATCTCAAATCCAGTCCTAGTTGACAAGAAGCAAGAAACAATCCATGTGTGCATTGACTTTGGGGACTTGAATAAGGATTGTTCTAAAGATAATTACCTCACACCATTTATTGATCAAATTATCAGTGAGTGTGTAGGTAATGATATTTTCTCTTTTATGGATGGATTTTACGGTTATAATCAAATCACTATTCTTTCGAAAGATCAACATAAGACAACTTTTATTTGTCCCTCGGGTACATTTTCATATAAGAAGATGCCTTTTGACTTAAGAATGCTGGAACTACCTTTCAGCGAACCATGTCATATTATTTCCACGATATAAAACATATTATCGAAGCCTACCTGGATGATTCAGCTACTCGTTCTCGAAAGAGAATTGATCATCCCAAGCATCTTCGATTAATTTTTTAATGTTGTCATTTCTACAAAATCAGGTTGAATCCAAATAAGTGTGTTTTCACTGTCACGTCTGGTCGGTTGAAGGGATTCATCGTTTCTACTGAAGGGATTCATGTAGTATCCCTTCAAGGTTGAGGCAATACCTTAGTTCCCTCCCATGTCCACTATTCATCAACTTCAAAGTCTTCAAGGAAAATCCAATTTCCTAAGGATATTTATTGCTAATTATGTCGAGATTACTAGAGGATTTATGAGACTACTCAAGAAAGGGGTCCCATTTCTATGGGATGGTTTTGCACAATTCTCATTTGAAGCTTTGAAGAAAGCATTAACCTCTACTCCTTTATTGAGTCCACTTGGTTATAGCAGAGACTTCCTTTCATATCTCACTATAGCTGAATTAACTATTGGTATGGTTCTGGTTCAAGAAGACGATGCTTTCACTGAGCACGTAATCTATTATTTGAGCCGAGGCTTAGTGGGCCCTGAACTACGATATTCTTCCATTGAGAAATTAGCTTTGGAAGAGTTCCATGCTGTCCATCGACTTAGACAATATACTCTTCTTAGAAAAAATTTCATCTTAGTAGCTATCAATCCATTTCAATTTATTCTCAGCAGGTGAGTGATTGGGAGAAAATACAATAGATGGATTATCATTTTACAAGAGTTCGGTCTCGAATTCATGTTAGCCAAGTCTAAGAAATCATTAGTATTTGTAGAATTGATCTCAGAGTTTCCTTGTGAGGAAGGAATAGTTTTTGAGGAATATTTTCCTAATGAACATGTTTTCCTTATTTCCTTGCAAGATCCTTGGTATGGAGATATCATTATATATCTCCAGACTTTGAAGTTTCCTCTCACTTTTTCGAAGGATGAACTTAGAAAGTTACGTCACTTGGCTAAAAGCTATATTATTATAGGTGACACTTTATATTGTCATGGGGTTGATCCAATTCTTAGGCATTGTTTAACCTTAGAAGAAGCTGAGTCTATGCTAAATGATTGCCATAGTGGAGCTTGTGGTGGTCATTTATCTAGGCTTGCAACAACCTAAAAAAAATTGCATGCACGCTACTTTTGGACCTTGATCTTCAAGGTTTGTGTTGAAGTAGTCAAGAGATGCACCCTTGTCAAGTTTATACTCAAAAAATGTGCGTGCATCCAGCTTCGCTCTTTCTTGTGATTACCATCGGTCCATTGATGAAGTGGGGTATTGATTTTACTACTTGCAATCCCCCTTCGACAGGAAATCATAAGTATATCATCATAGTTGTCAACTACTTTATTAAGTGGGATGAAGCTATGCCCACTTTCAAGAACGATGGTGAAACAGATGCCATGTTTCTCTTCAACCAAGTCATTTCCCAATGTGGTATTCCCAAAGAGATTTTCACTGACCATGGCATTCATTTCCAGAACCAGACAATGTATGAATTAGCTCTTAAGTTGGGTTTCCAACAAGAGCATTCATCTCTTCATTATCCTCAGGCTAATGGGAAATTTGAAGCCATGAATAATTCCCTAAAAATCATCCTGCAAAGGACAATTAACAAAGCTCAATATAATTGGCACATTATGTTATATCCAGAGCTTTGGGCATACCAAATGTCAGTCAAGACTGATACAGGTTTTACTCCTTTTCAATTAGTTTATGGTTGGAATCAATTTTTCCTATGGAATGTGAAATTCCTTCCCTTAAATTAACTGTTGAACTTCTTCGAGATACTTCTGGTATTGAAGAACACCTCGTTCATTTGGAACATCTCATTCATTTGGAACATATTGATGAGCAGCGTCGAGATGCAGCCATAATCAACGAAGCTCATAAAAAGAGAGTAAAAGCTCAATATGATAAGGTTGTCCATCCTAGGGTTTTATCTGAAGGTGACCTTGTCTTGGTTTATGACCAAGACAAAGACACCTTAGGGGCAGGCAAGTTCAAATCTATGTGGTACAGTCCCTTCTTTGTTAAAAAGGTCTTAAAAAAGGGAGCTTATGGCTTGGTTGATTTTGAGGGAAACGAATTGGCGAAGCCCAGAAATGGGCTCTATCTTAAAAAGTATTTTGCGTAGGCTTTATCTTAACATTTTCTTGGTTGTAAATGTTGTATATTGGTGCATATCTATTAATCGGTTTTGTAGTGATGTCGATATTTTTTATTTTCTTTGGAAGGTATTGATGGATGATTTGATATATCTAGGGTTCGCTGATGGTGATAGTAGACACACCTGGAACCTTGCTTCCGTGGCTTGGGTGATTTATTATCCATCTGACCAATTGTTGGTTTCAAGAGGCGTATGTATTAGTCGTGCTTCAAAAAAACGTTTCCAAATATATTGTTGTCATTAATTTACTATCAGAGGAAATATCTCTTAGTGTTGATTCATTAGTAGTATACTTGGATTCGCAACTGGTGGTATCTCAAATAAACAACATCTATCGTGTGAGAGATCCTTATTTATATTGCAATTTTCTAGAGTGCATTTATTACAAAGATCATTTATTTATATCACATTTATTCATATTCCACGATCAGAAAATTCATTTGCGGATTCTATCACTAATCGAGCATTAGATTTGCACATAAATCATTCATCACATTAAAAATAAAAAATAATCGAAGAGTCATATATATATATATATATTTATATATATATGATCATCATAGTGAAACTATCGGTACATAGATAGAAGTATTATGTTCAAAATAATATACAAAATTGGTACAAAATCATCCCACAAAATTAGGGCGTATGCCCATAATCATGTCTAATCAAAAGATCTAATCATCCATAAGTTTATATATATGGGTCCTTCTCAGGGTGCGCATCACGGAAGAAGATGATGGAATTTTCCACCCATTAGAACAGTCACACCCAATCAACTGGCACTCCTACCACGCACCTTTGCATCTCCTTCGGAAGGTCTTCTATGGCTGCCATAGGTACCTGGTGAGTCAGTCTCACTAAGTTTCTTTTTACAACATGAAGGGTCCTTTCGGTCTTAGTTGTAGCCCCCTCTACATCTCTTCTGTGACGCCTATGCCTAGGTAGACCCATAGGTCTTACTATTCCAATATCTGTGTCATGATCAAAATAATTTTGTAAGTATTTGTCTCATCAAAAATATTTCCAGTTTATTTATACTTAAAACCTAATTTTTTTAAAAACATTCCAAAAATCAAAAACATTTTTACCTTTGGCTCCCCAGGCTGCATCTGGTGGCAAAACTAGATCTGTGTCTCCTCTTAAATCCATGCTAGTGTAGGGGTAGTCCTCAACAACTATGACTTGTTGTTCCCACTAGGAGAAGAACTCATCATAAAAAGTGTTTCTAGGGACCTCACCATCCCCTAGTCTCTTCATCAGATCATCCCATCTGCCCATTCGAGGATCCCTCAGGCTGCTAATGGTGGAAAATACCTTGGGTCGAAGCTCTGATACTCTCTTGAAGAAAAAGGAGCACAAAATGGTTCTATATCCGAAGTTTTTTGTTTGGCATTTTCTGATGGATGTATGTTTATTTTTCATGTTATTCAGGAGGGGTGTACACCAATCAAAAACTATTGTAAGACACTTTATTGTTAGACTCATCGAAACTCAAGAAGCCTGGTGCAGAGAGGCTGACCCATTCACACTAGAAATGGTAAAGAGAAGGATTATCAAGGCTAATCTATCCACATGTTTAATTGGAATTTGAGTTCCAATCTTCTTTGTATTCCTTGGGAAGTAGATGTGTACATAGTCCTCTATGCTGAGGCTCCCTCTTGTTCTTCCCATCGAATTGACCTTCTCTCCTCTTCACGAAAGACCAGTGATGAAATATGCATCCTCTATTTCTATTCTTAGAGGCATTTGGTCAATGATGAAAGCATCTTCTTCCGAATCCCAATAATGGATCAACATTTGTAGTAATATGGTGTTTGCCTTCATGTTTCGCATCTTGAAATTCTTTAATAAACCACATCCTTTTAAGGCATAATTCCATTTGGTCATCCATCACTTCATTATCAATTGCACTATGTTCCTTTTCTCTCCATGTGATAGACATCCTGCAAATCAAATGTTTTTGGATCATTAGAAATCGTGCTTTAAATTTTCAAACTGCACACACACAAGTTCACCATATACACAGTCATGTATAGGGTCATTTTACACGCGAGTCTACCGTGTCCAACCCACATGCGCACAAGGAACAATTTTTTAAACTATTTTTCTATGGTGAAATTTTCGAAAAAGACATTTTAAAAGCAATAAAATTTATCTAAGAATCATTTAGAAGATTAGATGGATAATTGAAGGCTGAATTGACAGACGAATCAGATGGATTGAGGTTGCTTAAGTTTTTGCTCTAGAGCTCCTTCACTCACTTTTTCACACTACAAATGAAAAAATTGTAAGTCAAAAGGTCTTTATATAGGTTGACATGTAAAAATCAATTTTTTCAAAAGTTCATTTTTTCTTTGCAAAAATTTATGAGCTTTGTGACCTTTATGGCTTGGAGTGTTGGGATGGGTAATTTTTCAAGACACTTTGGAGATTTTAAGAGACTGCTTTGATTCCATGACCATAGGCCTATCATGGTAGGTATCGTTTTTTCACAGGAATATAGGTTAGGGGATATCATTTTCCATTGCATTTTGCATACTAGCCTCCATACTATGATATCTTGGTTGTAGGGTCGACCCCATGTTGTATTGTTTCTTAAACCATTTTCACTTTCCAACTTATAAAATCATGACATGATGGTAGAGGCAACCTTTACATGGGAATCTTAGTTAGATTCTCACTAGCATATGTTGCTCATGCTGCTATACTGCGTAGGCTCGAGAGTCCTCTTTATTCCTTCCATGACTTGTGCAGTAAAGCTTCATTCTCTTAGTTCTTCACCATTTTTCTAGCTTTATACCCTAGAGGCTCCTTTGTGTTGAGTTGTACCACTACATTGCATGTCGACTATTTGTACCTTTTGGACTTAAGCCGGCTTCACTTGGACTCGTGTATAAGCCACTTTTTGACCATGTCTTTATGCAAAATCAATCTTGCAATCACTTAGCCTCTGCAACTTGACACCTTATACCTGTGGAAAGAACATTCCTTTGAGTGTCATTGACGAGTTTCTTCACCTTGCATTGAGCATAGGCATGTTCCACTCCCAGGAACTAGAAAAATCTGTACTTCGACACTCGTTCTTTTCCACTGTATTATAGCCATTATTTTATTCCTTTTTCAGGGTTTCTAAATATGAAAAAGACAAAAAAATTAAATATTCTAAAAAGAGCGGGAATGGGACATTATTTCCATGATTGGTGGCAACTAGAGTCAGTTGTGTCACCCTTAAACAAAGCACTCAAAATTAAGCCTATCCTCCATTAGGATGGGCTTTAGTTTGACTTAGCAGAGCCATAACCTTATTATTGAGTCAGTACTCCTCCTATTGGTTATCTCTTCCAATCATATGGAGAGTTTGTTTGTGCCTCTTGCATGACAAACTTATACAAATTTATCATATGCTACCATATTGTCACATTTAAGTCATGCTTTTGTTCAAGGGAAGTAAACTTGAGTCGGCCTTTCTGCAGTGCCTCTTCACTTATTTTCAATTAACCATCCCTCGTTGTCAGATTCATGTTCACTATCACATCAGCTATTTGGTCCTTTTCTCATGCTGGCTTGAGAAGGTCTCCATTGATTTCTTGCTGGCAGGTCTTGCTCTTATCAACTACGACAAATTTCTCTAAGAGTAAACCTAGAGTTGCACCTTGAACTTATTTCCATCATTGATAGGTGACCTTGTGTTCAGCATCAATCAGTATCATGGGTATTTGACTGAGTGGTTTCCCTTTTGTTCGACATTAGCTTTCAGTATCACACATTGGGATTCATGTAGTACCTTGGTTTCCATTTGAGCCCATTGGTGGATTCCTCGCCTCTGCGTCAGCTTTCATTATTCGTTGGTACAAATGGTTTCTGTTATGCGCTAGCTACATCTTGTGTACACCAAAAAAATTCTTTCGTTTGGTTACTACATCTATCTTCATCTGATTCCTTCCACATTATTGGCCTGTGGGTTACACTCGCACTGGATTGATGAAGGATGCCTTAATGCCTTCCTTCCAGTAGATCTTTTCCCATCAACTTCAACTCATTTCTCTGGGAACAAGGTCTAGAGTTCATTTGGCAGTACCTTAGGGTTTGCATTCATCAGTGGTAAATTTCTTCGCTATCAACAGTGGGAATACATCATTGTTTCCTGATTGATAGATTCTTCCAAGTGTTCGACTTCAGATCATTTATTCGCACTTGTTATATTGTACTAGGTATGTTGGCTCTCATCATCATTATCGATGAGTAGTCTCATGTTTGTTAACGGTATACATCAATGAACGATAATCAAACGATTTCTCACATGGTCGACTTCAGATCATTTATTCCCATTATGTATAAATGTACCACAGCGGTTAGTGAAGACCTCAGGTTTGTATCAACATTTGTTGGTTCACTTTCCAGTTCCTCCTTTTTTTGCTAGTGACACCATCTACCTTATATGTTGTAGTTCATCACAACAACATCCTATATGATGGCACCCAATTTTCATACAATACCATTGTTCCACTATTTAACTTAGTACTTTTTCAATCAGCTTTATGACTTCAGTGATCAACTTTCTACTTCAGCATCATTGATTAGTTCTTTATATGTGATATTGTGACATGTACTTCTATTGATATGATCAGATGATCCACTATGTATTTTCAGTTATTTTATAACTGTATACATATTGGGTCGGCTTTTGTATTTGATATGCGACATGCTTTATTATCTATAAGCATGGGTATTCCCACCTCAGGAAACAACTTTCTTTCACATCTCTTCCACTGGCTTGGTAGGTTGAAATCTAGTGAACTCCTCTTAGGTCCTCGCATGATTCTTTATATACACTTAATATATTTTGGCCATCATGTACCCCTTCTAACCTCATATATTAGGGGGCATCTATTATAGCACCATCTACTGCCCTTGGTAGATTTGATATTCTATGATATGGCCTAGGGAAACCCTTTGCTACTAGACTTGGTCCATTTTCTAAAAAACAATGTTTTAAATCCCATACGCGATTATGCCCATTGAAAGTGCACATACACACGGGTCAGCCTATACCCAACTCACGTATATGTGTTAAAACATTAAAAAATATATAATCTCCCTTAATTTGGGTGGGTTTTACGCATTTTATTGGATACCCACCTACTATAGCCCGTGGCCCAACTATTTCCCAACTGGAAAAAAAAAAAAAAACTAATTTGGAGAAGTATAAATACATCTTCATGGGAAGGCATAAAGGAGGAGAAAGGATTAAATATTGATATTATAGTTGATTACATCCCTGATCAAGTTTGAAGATATCCTTGTGCCTTTTTCACTCCCAAGTCATAGGAAACCCCTATTTCCTTCTTGAGATGTTCATCATCCTTTCATGACATCCTTGTGTATACTTATGGAGGAGGATTGTTGAGGCCTAGGCAGGATGGATCCGGAGGACTATTTTGCTTGGAGCCGACGAATGACTCAGGTTTTAGTTCTTCCATATTTTCTTTGGCTTACATTAATAAAGAGGCGATGTCTTGTTCTTGATGACTATGGTCTTTAAGCATTCATTTATGTCATGATTTTCTTATAAAATCTCACATTAATGTTTATTTTCTTACATACTTATATGATCTAACCTAGATATCATGAACACACTTTCAATTATTTTTGGTGTATATTCTTTGCCTTGAATGAATTGCATGTCTTAAAGCACAAGGAAGAAGTAGAGGGTTTGAAGCCTACGGGAATGACCTCAAACATAGGACCTACAGGTAAGACCTTATGTACCAACTTTAACTATTTAAGTATTAGGACTGCTTGTTTGCGTTTCTCTTTATGTTGTATGCCCTCTGCTTTGTTTGGGTTCTCAACCAAAGACCCTAGGGTGATTCTAACCAAAACAACTAGACCTCAGACCATTTGGAGAAGGAGTCCCCACAGTGGGTAGTAAAGCTATGTCTTGAATACGATAGCGTGTAGAGGTAAAAAACATATCATTGTCAGAAGCAAGTGTGTGACCTTGCAACAAGTCAAGAGAGATGCATGGGGAGGTTCTAACACACAGAGGGGGAAAGAAGTGTGTCTCTTAGAAGTATGTAATAGTACACAGCCTGAAAGGAACACACGAGATGAATGACATCACAAGCTAGAAAGCAGAATAGTCGAAAATCCAAAGTTATGAGCTAAACCAACAATATGCTTCAATAAGATACATACAATCACATACGGAATAGTCCATACACAAATGCATAAGTTAAAACTACATAAATTGCTAAAGTAACCAGAATAGTCAAACTACAATAAAAAAATATGCATGAAATGTGTTTGCTATGTTATATTATATAAAGTGAAAGTTCCATCCATACATACAAACATGATAGCCACTAGCCCCAATAGTGGAACGTTATAGTCAACACTGCTTGCTCCTCCAAAGAGATGCACTCGCTCTACACTGTGGAGAAACCAAGGCTCATCAAATTACTCTCCAAGCCCTCTCTAAGTAATGCCTAGCAAAATCTTGGTTCTCAAAAGCCTCTTCTATGAATTATGAGGTTATATTTATAAAAAAAGGTGGGGTGACCCATGACATTCCCATTTGTGACTTTTGGACTACCCTCATGACTCTTTAACTTCATTACATAATTCTTTACATTACATATGACTATTTGTATTCCACTAATGACACTTGGAATTTCACTTTACTTCATGTTTACAAAAATGATACATTTTCCACATATACCCACGTGGGAAAAAATTGGCTTGAGTCAACAAAACAAGACAACACTAAGACTCGGATGGTTGTGGAAATACCATCTCATCAACCTCCTCTTCATGATCCTTGGTGATGAACTAATGCCATTCTTGGTAGTGCGCAATGGTGTCTACATACTCTTTGATGATGTCCTTCTGGAAACAAACTCTTGCCTCCATTGCTTCTGCGTATACTGATCTGGAACCTCTGTCCAACTCATCCTGTAACATGTGCATTTTAGTCCTGAGCAAGGTCGGACCAACAATGTACATCTGCATGTTATCTGCGCTGACTTGCAAATCTATGTTGGTGGTCGTGAGCATCAAACGATCAAAGTATGCATCAAGCGCTAGTATGACTTGGTTCTCCTCTTTGACCTTGGTGAGTGTACCAATCGATGGGGTGCCATACTTTCTCACTACGAGATCCAAACTCCTATATAACCATGCATACAAAGCCCCAATACTAGTGATGAGTGGCAAGAGTTCCTCATATTGTTGAATCGGACTCCGAATGCATGCTTTGTCCAACTCTACCTATGACTTCGTCATCTTGTGCAAGTGAAGCAGGTCTCCCTTGTACCTCATTGTCCATGTATGTACATGACCAACTGCGACATCTATATCTGTGAGTGTTCAGGCTATCTTGGTGCAGCGCTGCTAACGACCATGTAGATCAAATACTTCCTTGTGCACAGTGAAAAACCTGTCATACAGTCTCCGCGTGAATGTCTTAAGAGTCGATACTTCAGTAAGTATGGCTTTCTTCATCTTTGCTCTGGTGGATCCTTTTGATTGTTCCTATCTTTGCTTGGTTGCTTGCAACTCCTTAGCCATGCACTCATTTTCTGCTAATAAGAACTTAACACTCAAGCATGTGGCTTTGGCATAAACATTTGTAGCATCGGACAGGGAATCTGGATGTCTTCGTACATCTAAACAATCACCCATTCTTCAAAGTGCACAGGTGATGCATGCTCATCCAGGGTGCGCGCTCTACGTGCTTGTATAACTCTGTGTTGTGGCTCATCAAAGGCTATGTTGTACACCTCTATTCCCAAATTGTCCTCAAGGATAATGGTATCCCCTTGTTCACTCGGGACTTGCTATGTTGTTGGAGCTAGTGAATGATCCAGGTGGATCTAGACATAGGCAGAAATCCCAGAGGACTCAGGAAGGGTCAAAACTCAAAGTGTTTGGATTGTGCTCGAATTAGGTTCATGTTGAGGATCTCATCGTTGTGATTGTGGTGATGTGAATGGTTCGTCAAGCCGAACTTGTATGCGAAAGTTAGAGGCAGTCAAAGTTCAGGGTTGACCGGTGACTTGGCAAGCTTAAGGAAGGCACAATTTCATAGAAATCTGGCCACTGGATTCTGGCCAACTTCCAAGTGAAATTGTGGCCTCATTAAATTGACTCCTTCGGTCAATGTTCAAGAATTTTCAAATTTTCATTTGTTATAAAAACAAAAAATATATATATAGGAGGTGGTGGGCCACCACCCCACCACCCCACACCTAACCATCCCTATACAATACGTATTAAATGAGGAGGTTGGCGGGTATCGAGCCTGCGCCAGCCACGTGGGCTGGCCCGCCACCTTGCGGCGCCCCATGTACAACCCATGAGCCATCATACCAACTCAAACCTCTGTGCACCATTAATAAACCAAAAACAATGCGCCCTCAAATATTTAATGTGCCAACAGTTTAATACAAGGTGTTGCAGGGAGTTACGAGGCGGGCCACCCAATGTGGACTTGACCCCCACAAAAAAAATATAATGCGGGTTTTTTAAAACTGATTATATTTTAATATGGAGGGGTCGGGGTTTGACCGCCCAACCTCCTCCTTACCAATCCGCCTACAACCGAATCATTGGTTAATTCGCTCGCAAACACTGATATAAACCCATCATTTCATCAGTGTGGGTAGACATGGAGGAGCAAAGGAGTGCACACAGAAACCGAGGGAATTTTTAATTAATTTATTTGCAGGTGGAACCATGATTGAGCGAAATTTCTAGGAGGGTGAAATTTTTACAATGTCCAAATTGGACAAATTTTATATCGATCTTACACCTCTCTGTGACACGAACCCAATGGCGCAGTGAGCTTCCTTATCTAAGCAGCAGATTTCGAGAGGACCCGGAGGAGGGAATCTTTGAGGAATCTAGGGAGAATCTAAAATATTCTTTAAGCCCCATATTTCCATTTTCTTAGAATTCAGAAATTTGACAGTTGATTTTGCACTATTCGATGCCACAAATCTGATGGTGTGTACAAATTTTCGATTTTCTCATTCAATTTTTTGGCCACTTTTCTAAGTGGAGTGCAGGTGTCAGCATTCATGTGTGAGCAGCCATTCCATGAGATTCGACACTGCGAGATTGATGATACGACCAGCTTCAATAGTTTGACATCCTTTTCTTCAGATGGCCCTGGATGTGAGGTATATGAAGTGTGTTAGTGTACTTCTTTTTACTATGCATTGTGCTGCATAGATCCATGTTTGATGTTTGATGTGGGATCTTGTTTATTACTTGTTTTCATGATTCCTACTTGATGTGATGCTGAATCATTTGTGAGATATACTTGTTTTCATGAGTCATCATGTTTTGTTTGAGATCCTTTTGTCGTTATGTTGATGGGATACTCATGTGTCGCTATGTATGTTTGCATTGAGATCCTTTTTATGCCATGTTGGCAGGATGCTCATTATCATCATGCATGAGTTTTATGTCATACTGATAGGAGTCCTTTTTTACTGAGAGTTCCTGTAGCGGAACATCTCTTGGAGCCACTCTTGCATGAGGGCATTTTCCTTGTATGATAGCGACATCACCTCTTATGTACATCATCACTATTGACAGCACTTAATGCAGTGGCCTACACCATCTTGACACTGGGGCCCAGAGACGTAGTCCCTCCTGGATGAACTCCGTTATCAACGAATTATGTTTTCACGTGTTGATGAATGTCATGTTCCTCTTCTTTACAACATGTAGATGTATTCATTTATGTTCTTTTAAAAATGTAATTTAACACATCATGAAAGTAAAAGGTCTTGGAAGGGTCCTTTGTCCCACCCGAACCTAGATCAAGTGATATCAGAGCGGTCTTTGCATGGATGTGAATTATAAGCATGAACAATGGAACGTGCAACAACAGAGGATGAAAAAACTATGTACAAGACCATGCTCAAAATTTCCAAAATGATGGAAATAATGTATGAAACTCTACAGAAAGAGACAGAGGAAAAGGAGCAATTGCATCTTCAATTGCGAGCCATGGAAGAGGCCCTAGAAGAACTAAAGCACAACAACCAGAATCTTCAAACAGCGAACATTGAATTGAAGATTCTTCTACATGAAGAGAAAGAGGAAAAATAGAGTTTTCTACAACAACTACAAGCTAAGGACGAGGCCTTGGAAAAGCTGCAGCGTGACCCATGTGAGGCAAAAGGTAATTCTCCGAATTCATGTATGTTTCTTGATGATGATTTTGCTATTTTTGAAAATCATACCATAGCGATTGGCTCCAAACTGTTGAAGAAAATGGGGTATGAAGGAAAAGGCTTGGGCATTAAAGGACATGGCATTGTCAACCCCATCAAATTAGAAGAATTACCCCATTAGGTAGGACTTGGGTATTTTAGGAAAGAAGTTGAGGAATGTGCCGAGACAACAAGTGAACCACCAACAAAAGATGAAGAGAAGCCCTCATCAGTTATTTCCAAATTGACAGAGGAGGTAAAAGATGTTGATTTCCTTTCGGTTTCCTCTTCACGTAGTATGCTTTCTGTTGGAAATTTGGAGATCCCAATTACAGGGACAAACATGAGGCTCCTTACCAAGATGAGTTACGAGGAGTAAAAAGAACTTGGTGTTAATAACCAAGACATGACTCAACCATTGGAGTTTGTGAAGAGACCTCAATTTTCAGGCTTGAGATACACCAAGGGAGAATGCTCAAGACATCATCAAAATCATCGACGAAAGAGAATGATGGGAACACATCCTCTTCATCCCATGGCAGTGCCAATTGCAGGGAAAGAGTTAAGGCAAGCTCTCATTGCCATACTTACACCAGAGACAATAAAGAAAGGTATAACCACTTTCCAAATTCGAATGTTCATTTCGATTACAATCATGTTGTTAATGATGAGCATAAAACATGGCATCAAAAAACATGTACCTTTTGTGGATTACATAGCCATACATTTTCTAAGTGTTGGAAAAGAATACCAACACAAACAAAGAAGAGGCGTGAAATACCCTCTCAATAACAGGTAAAGAAACATGCTAAGTAGATCTGGAGGAAGAAGATGTATTGCAGTCATTACGATAGTAGTGGCCATCAAAGAGCCACTTGTTGGAGGCTCCATCTAGAGCAGCGTCTTAAAGACAAAGTGTCGACGCATAAACTAGATGAAACAATTGTTCGACAAGAAAAACCACCACAAGGAGGTGACCCATTCACATTGATAAGTGAAAAATGGTTTCTAGATATGTTAGCTTGTCATGGTGGTGCTTTTGTAAATCATTTGTTGCATTTTAAAATGTAAAAGTGATGACGTGTTTCCATCACTTGTTCAACAACAATGATGTATGGTCTTATTATGTGTTGCATTTTACCCTCTGAAAGTGATGTTGTGTTTGCATCACTTTTCAAAGCAAAATATCGTTTGGCCTTATTTTTTTAAATCATGTGTTGCAGTAATGATGAGTTTTCCATCACTTGTTGAAGCATAAATGATATGTTTCCCTTGTTTTTGTAGCTTGGGTATTATATCCATCTTGAGGTGAACTTGACTACCGAGTATGTGTTATAAACTCGTGGCAAGTATGGGATGCTTGGGTCATTAGTTGGTCAGGAAAGTCAAGCATGTAATTTGCAAAACAATGTACTACAGGTTGCAAGTGTCAGCCCATCACTTAAGGCTCTGAAGAACAAAGGTGAAGGAGATGGAAGAAAGACTTTTTAGGATGTTGGTGATGTAGACAAGGTACATAGAAGTTATAGATTATTTCTCATGCTTTTGGAGGACCAAAAGCTCCGCAGTGGGGATGATTGATCCAGGTGGCTCCAGACACAGGCAAAAGTCCTAGAGGACTCAGGAAGGGTCAAAAATCAAAGTGTTTAGATTATGCTCGAATTAGGTTCATGTTGAAGATCTCGTCGTTTTGATCGTGGTGGTGTGAACGTTTCATCAAACCGAGCTTGTATGCGAATGTTAGAGGTAGTCAAAGTTCAAGGTTGATCGATGACTTGGCAAGCTTAAGGAATGCACAATTTCACAAAAATCCAGCCACCAAATTCCGGCCAACTTTCGGGAGAAATTGTGGCCTCATTAAATTGACTCCTTCAATCACTGTTCGAGAATTTTCAAACTTTCATTTGTTATATATAAAAAGAAATATATAATATATATAATATATATATATATAAAGGAGGTGGTGGGAAACCACCCCACACCTCACCATATATATACGATATGTATTGAATGAGGAGGCCAGTGGGTATCACGCCCGCGCCAGCCATGTGGGCTGGCCCACCACCATGCGACGGCCCCATGTACAACCCATGAACCATCGTACCAACTCAAACCTCTGTGCACAATTAATAAGCCAAAAACAATGCACCCTCAAATATTTAATGTGCCAACAGTTTAATACAAGGTGTTGTAGGAAGTTATGAGGTGAGCCGCCCAATGTGGACCCGAACCCCATAAAAAAATATAATGCGGCTTTTTTAAAACCGATTATGTTTTAATATGGAGGGGTTGGGATTTGACTACCCGACCTCCTCCTTGTAACTTGGACTTCATACCAATCCGCCTACAACCGAATCATTGGTTAATTCACCCACAAACATTGATATCAACCTATCATTTCCTCAGTGCGGGCAGACATGTAGGAGTAGAGGAGTGCGCATGGAAACTGAGGCAATTTTTAATTAATTTTATTTGCAGGTGGAACCATGATTGAGCGAAATTTCCAGGAGGGTGAAATTTTTGCAGTGTCCAAATTGGACACATTTTATGTCAATCTTACACCTCTCGGTGACACGAACCTGATGACACGGTCTATTTCCTAATTTGAGAAGCAGATTTGTAGAGGACCCGGAGGAGGGAATCTTTGAGGAATCTAGGGGGAATCTAAAATATTCCTTAAGCCCCATATTTCCACTTTCTCAGAATTCAGAAATTTGACAGTCACTTTTGCACTATTTGACGCCACAAATCTAATGGTGTGTTCAGATTTTCCATTTACTGATTCTATTTTTCAACCACATTTCTAAGTGGAGTAGAGGTGTCAACATTCATGTGTGAGCATCCATTCCATGAGATTCGACACTGCGGGATTGATGGTATGACCAGCTTCAAAAGTTTGACATCCTTTTCTCTAGATGGCCCTAGATGTGAGGCATATGCAGTGCTTTAATGTACTTCTTTTTTCTATGCATTGTGTTGCACAGATCCCTATTTGATGTTTGTTGTGGGATCTTGTTTATTACTTTTTTTCATGATTCCTGCTTGATGTGATGCTAAATCATTTATGAGATGTACTCATTGTCATGAGTCATCATGTTTTGTTTGAGATCCCTTTGTCATTATGTTGATGGGATACTCATGTGTCGCCATGTATGTTTGCATTGAGATCCCTTTTATGTCATGTCGACTGGATGATCATTATCATCATGCATGAGTTTTATGTCATACTAATAGGAGTCCTTTTTTATTGAGAGTTTCTGTAGGAAAACGTCTCTTGGAGCCACTCCTGCATGAAGGCATTTTCCTTGTATGGTAGCAACATCACCTCTTATGTACATCATCACTATTGAAAACACTTAATGAAGTGGCCTATACCATCTTAACACGTGGCCCGGAGATGTAGTCCCTCCTGGACAAACTCCGTTATCAACGGCTTATGTTTTCATGTGTTGATGAATGTCATGTTCCTATTCTTTACAACATGTAGATGTATTCATTTAAGTTCTTTTAAAAATGCAATTTAACACATCACTAAAGTAAAAGATCTTGGAAGGGTCCTTTGTCCCACCCAGAACCGGATCAAGTGGTATCAAAGCAGTCTTTGCGTGGATGTGAATTGCAAGCGTGAACAATGGAACATGCAACAACAGAGGATGAAAAAGCAATGTACGAGACTATGCTCAAAATTTCCGAAAGGGTGGAAATAATGTATAAAACTCTACAGAAAGAGACAGAGGAAAAGGAGTGATTGCAGCTTCAGTTACGAGCCACAGAAGAGGCCCTGGAAGAACTAAATAACAATAACCATAATCTTGAAATAGAGAGCTCTGAATTGAATATGCTTCTACATGAAGAAAAAGAGGAAAAACATAGTTTGCTACAATAGCTACAAGCTAAGGACGAGGCCTTGGAAAAGTTGCAGTGTGACCCATGTGAGGTAAAAAGTAATTCTCTAAATTCATGTATGTTTCTTAATGATGATTTCATTGTTTTTGAAAATCATACCACAAGGATTGGCTACAAACTGTTGAAGAAAATGGGGTATGAAAGAAAAGGCTTGTGCATTAAAGGCCAAGGCATTGTCAACCCCATCAAAGTAGAAGAATTACCCCATCGGGACAGACTTGAGTATGTCAGGAAAGAAGTTAAGGAATGTGTCAAGACAGCAAGCGAACCACCAACAATAGATGATGAGAAGCTCTCATCAGTTTCCAAATCAACAAGGGAGGTAAAAGATGTTGATTTCCTTTCAGTTACCTCTTCACATAGTATGCTTTCTATTGGAAATTTGGAGGTCCCAATTATAGGGACAAACATGAGGCTCCTTACCAGGACAAGGCACGAGGAGGAAAAAAAACTTGGTGTTAATAACCAAGACATGACTCAACCATTGGAGGTTGTGCAGAGACCTCAATTTGTAGGCTTGAGATACACCGAGGGAGAATGCTCGAGACATCATCGAAATCGTCGAGTAAAGAAAATTATGGGAACACATCCCCATCATCCCATCATAGTGCCCATTGCAGGGAAAGAGTTGAGGAAAGATCTCATCGACATACTTACACAAGAGAAAACAAGGAAAGGTATAACCACTCTTGACATTAGAATGTTCATTTCGATTATAATCATGTTGTTAATGATGAGTGTAAAACATGGCATCGAAAAACATGTACCTTTTGTGGATTACATAACCATACATTTTCTAAGTGTTGGAAAAGAATAGCATCATAAAAAAGGAAGAGGCATGAAAGACCCTCTCAACAACACGTAAAGATACATGTTAATCAGATCTGGAGGAAGAAGATGTATTGCAGTCATTGCGACAGAAGTGGCCATCAAAGAGCCACTTGTTGGAGGCTCCATCCAGAGTAGCGCCTTAAAGACAAAGTGTCGATGCATAAACCAAATGAAACGATTGTTCGACAAGAAAAGCCACCACAAGAAGCTGACCCATTCACATTGATAAGTGAAAAATGGTTTCTAGATATGTTAGCTTATCATGGTGGTGCTTTTGTAAATCATCTGTTACATTTTAAAATGTAAAAGTGATTACGTATTTCCATCGCTTGTTCAACAACAATGATGTCTGGTATTATTATGTGTTGCATTTTACCCTCTGAAAGTGATGTTGTGTTTGCATCACTTGTCAAAGCAGAATATTGTTTAGCCTTATTTTTGTAAATCATGTGTTGCAGTGATGATGAGTTTTCCATCACTTGTTGAAGCAACAATGATATGTTGGCCTTGTTTTCATAGTTGGGGTATTGTATCCATCTTGATGTAAACTTGACCACCGAGTATGTGTTATAAACTCGTGGCAAGTATGGGATGTGTTAGAGCCTAGATTGACCTCAGGCTGAAGGGAGGTAATCCTAGGATAACCACAAACCAAGCTTAACCTGGTAGCTAGCCCTACCAGGTCAGGAGAGGGCTCTCTCCTTGTGAATCTCAGTCAAGATGATTGGATCAGATATGGATTTTAGGCTAGGTATAGTAGCTCTAGGTATTTTTTGGTTTATTTTGATGGTTTTGTTGTTGGATCAAATGGAGCAGACAGCTTTGGGTCCGGGAAATCAAGTCAAGAATGCAGGGTGTTCTATGGGGTGAGGTAGGTAGGTGTTTTAGCACTTGAAATTGAGTGAGATGGTAGGTCTAAGACTGGTGAGGATCTGAGGAGTTCATGCAAAGATCATGAGTCATCTTCAAACAGCAGAAAACATCAAAAACTAAATGGATTCCCAAGGCAGAGCACTGTAACCAATGTATTCTACCTATCTATCTTGATTCATTTAGTTAGAAGAATGAATAAGATTTTGGCACACATAACACATGAGAAAAACTAATAACAGAAGAAGAAACTATGCAAAAACACTTTACCACAAGTATCCCACAAAAATAGCTGCAAATCCTATTTTATTTTCTTGCCAAATTGTTGTAAAGATGTACAATGTAGCTCAGAGCATCCAAGAGAGTCCAACCTTTGCTAATGACTGAAAAAAAAGACATAATATAGAAATCAAACCACCTATGATAGCCATCAAGGGTCGAATCCAAGAGATAAGGAACTGTTACAACCATTTCCAAACAAGGAACAGGAATATAGGCAGTGGAACAGCTTGCCTCTAAAAGCATGGAAACTGATTCATTGACCCCCAAACCACCTCAAAATGATGAATCTACCCTCTAAGATCATTTCAAAATTACATTTACATAGAATAGCATTAATTACAATCATAAATCCATCCATGAAGAGAGAAAAAGTCAATTTGCAGAGAAACTAGGCGAAAACTGGATTTTTGGGCAAACTGGCTCTATGCGTAGCGCCACTGACCATGTGCATAGCACCGCTTCATAGCCACTTTTAGAGGCCTTCCCCTTAACCAAATTGAGCCCAAGATAGCTCATTGAAAATGTCTTCCTATATATTTTTTGAAACATCTTGAATTTTTGCATTTGGATGTCATCTACCCTCAAAAGTGAAATCTCTCAAGGCTGCTTCTGTGTGTCCAAAAAGAGGCAGAGAGGTCATTTTTTGATAGTTTTTTGACCTTTTGGTGACCACGTTTTGCTCCAAAATTGCTGAGATTTTCTGGGTTTGTGTTCTCATCATGCTGAATCCATATATGTAAGTTATTTCTTCAAAAAATCCTCCAGTGAAAAGCGTAGCGCTAGTGGCACTATGCACCTAGGATAATTTTCTCTGTTGGAAAATTTCAAAATTTCAAAATGACAAAAACTTATCAAAACTTGCCCAGATTTGGCACAAGGCACCACCATTAGTTGCTTTGGTGGGCTAGTGAGGCTTCAGCCAAGATTTTCAACTTTTCTTGCTCCTTTTTTCTCCTTAAGGCCTTCCTCAACCTAGACTTAAGCTTCCTCATTCTTATATTGTAGATCTTGTTACAAGTCATGTAGTGGTAGGCCATGTGGCAAAGCATCTTCTTGTCTCTATTGGCCTTCTCAATCAGCCCCTCAAGGTGTATATTAACCCTCTCAAGCCAAGTTTCCCGATCATTCTCGATCTCTTGTTCAATTGAAGTCAACTTGACCTTGGCCTTCTTAGCCTTTTGCCTGTTCTCCTTGATCATTTGCAGCTCCATGAGGACTTGCTTATTGCTCAATTGTTTATTCTCTTTCTCTAAATATTTAATGACCCACTTAGCCCTCTCTAAGTTGTCTGACAAGGCTTGTATCTTAGCATCTTGTTCCTTTATTATCCTGTCTTTGACAGCCTTCGGATCCCAAGTTTCCAAATCAATAATGTCAACTCCATGATGAATGAACTCCTGCTGTGACTCCTCATGATCAATAAGAGTGAAATCTCTTTCCTGACCATCACTAAGATCCTTCTTATGCACCTTTTTCTTTCCTTTACCTTTGCCCTTGTATTGTTTCTCAACCTGTACCTATTTAGTTGAAGAAGAAGGAAAAGCCCCTTCCACTCCTTGTGGAGATAGCATTTTCCTATAGCCTAATGATGAAGGCGAGACCCCGAAGGCGAGACCCCTTCCACACCTTGTGGAGATAATACTCACCTGGCAGCTACAAAAAGTTTCCTATTGTCTCTCCCATATGTCACAAACACTGGCACTCCAATAGTTTCAATCTCTTTGACCTTTTCATGTCCGGAAGGTCCACCTTCTTCATGAGGAACTGATGAAAAGATTTGAGGGCCTTTGAAAATCTCATGAGAAATGAAAGACTCCCATGGCATGTTAAGAAGGTTCAGCTGATGTAAAACAATGATTTTAATCAAAGAGAAGTGGTAAATGCTAGTCAACTATTGGGGATATGGTTTCTTCCTTACAAAAAGTGCCATCTTCTCAATGTTTCTGAACATGAAGTAAGGGATGTTCATCATCCTTTCTCCAGTAAAATGCATCAGTAGTCTAACGTGATAAGCATACAATCGGGAGAACCTACCTTCAAAAGCAAAGTACTTGATGATGATCTTCATCAATGGAGCAAACCTGCCTTCCAAAAACTTGAAGGGGAATACTCTCTTGAGTTTGTATTTGTACCTAGCCTTGATTTAAGGCTCATAGTACTCCCTCTCAATATCTTGACCTTTGTTCCACTTTTACCCACATCTGGAATACTTGTAGCCTATGAAATAACAGCTGGTGACAAAGTGAATGTAACTCCAGCAAGGTTTACTTCATTGTTGTTCAAATGTGTCACAAACAACCTTGCTAATTCATGATGAAATTTAACCCTTTCTACCATTTCAAAAAAACCAAAACATGACTGGTGTTTAAAACAAGAAATGGCAAGTGGGCAGGCTTGCAACTCTCTCAAACTGGTGGGCTCCTCTCTAATATATCTTCCTCCTTTATGAGGCTTCTTGCGTTGTATGTTTCTCTCCCTGGAACTATCACTAAGGGTGTCTTCTTCAAGCTCATATTCATTGTCTCTTTCCATTGTTTTTATAGTTGTGATCACTTGTGGTGAATGAAGAGATAGGGTGAATGAACTAAAGATGAGTACGAAGAGATTTTATGGATAAGTAGGTGAGAGTGAATGGGAGTGTGAATGGGATTTAGAGAGTGGGTATGGTTTAGGGATATATGTAGGATAAAGTGTGTAGGGTTTTGGGGAGAATGTATAGGGTTTGGGAAATTTGTATGTGAGAGTGGGATTTAGGGAGAATATATGAGGGAATGGTGTTTAGGAAACAGTAGCAAATGGATGAGATAGGAAAGCAATAAATGAGTGAGCTTTTGAGATAGTTTGGTGAACACTAGGATTTGGCTTTATGAGTGAAAAAATCACTAAAGCTGGATATATAAACCCTTTTCTACAAGAAATATTTCATTTACTTACTTGCAAAGAGGTAATTTGAGAGATTTGAAGCAAATTGAGAGATTTTGGATCGTTTTGGGGCTTGGCTACCAGGTGCGCAGCACCTCACCTAGGTGCGTAGCGCCAGTTACGTGCATAGCGCCCGTTCACTTTTACACTGAGGAAATCTGCCAGGTGCATAGCACCGGCCTCTGGTGCGTAGCGTCGGTCTAAACTTATCCAAAAACATAGCACTTGCACACTTTTGCTCAATGACACTTCAAAATCGCCTTTTAGCTCAATCTCTTTGACTTTTGTAGTGGCATGTACTTGGTAATATCACCAAGTGACCAGGAGCAGCATGGAACCATTTATTACATATAGGATCAATAAAATTACATGAAATTTACAAATAATATACAAATGTTGTGTTTTCACCTCAAAACTAGTTTTGAGGTGAGAACTTTATTAAGCTTAAAAATTAAGAAATTAGTACATTTCTGATGATTATTGTCATCCTCATGTGTTTACTGGCCATTACTAATCAATAGTCCTTGAAATTTAATCATGGTAAAACCCTAATGCCTAATGAGACTGAAACCCTAAGACTTAAGACCTATTTGATGAAATGAACTAAAAATAGACATGAATCATTGACTGAAAAAGGAGGTCAACAGATATATGTCATGATGGAAAAACTGAAATGAACCCTACCATCAGTTAATCCATGACCTAAGGGAATGCAACTCATCAGAATGAGACACCTAGTATGAAATGCAAAAGAGTAATTTTGATCACTGATGGCAGTGTGAAGGCACTGACACTAACAGGATGCTTGGGTCATCAGTTGGTCATGAAAGTCAAGCATGTATTTGCAAAACAATGTACTACAGGCTGCAGGTGTCAGCCCGTCACTTAAGGATCTGAAGAACAAAGGTCAAGGAGATGGAAGCAAGACTTTTGAGGACGTTTGTGATGTAGACAAGGTACAAAGAAGTTACAGATTATTTTTCATACTTTTGGAGGACCAAAAGCTCCTTAGTTGGGATGACTGATCCAGGTGGCTCCAGACACAGGCAGAAGTCCCAGAGGACTCAGGAAGGGTCAAAAATCAAAGTGTTTGGATTGTGCTCAAATTAGGTTCATGTTGATGATCTCGTCATTATGACTGCGGTGGTGTGAACGGTTTGTCAAACCAAGCTTGTATGCGAAAGTTAGAGGCAGTCAAAGTTCAGGTTGATGGGTGACTTGGCAAGCTTAAGGAAGGCACAATTTCACAGAAATCTGGCCACTAGATTCCAGCCATCTTCTAGATAAAATTGTGGCCTCATTAAATTGACTCCTTCGGTCAATGTTCGAGAATTTTCAAAATTTCACTTGTTATATATAAAAACAAAAATATATATATATAGGAGGTGGTGGGCCACTACCCCCACCACCCCACACCTCACCATATATATATATGTATTAAATGAGGAGGCTAGTGGGTATCAAGCCTACACCAGCCACGTGGGCTGGCCCAACACCATGCGACGGCCCCATGTACAACCTATGAACCATCATACCAACTCAAACCTCCATGCACCATTAATAAACCAAAAACAATGCGCCCTCAAATATTTAATGTGCCAAAAATTTAATACAAGATGTTGCAAGGAGTTACATGGTGGACTTCCCAATGCGAACCCGACCCCCACAAAAAATGTAATGCGGGTTTTTTAAAACTAATTATGTTTTAATATGGAGGGCTCGGGGTTTGACCCCCTGACCTCCTCCTTATAACTTGGACTTCATACCAATCCGCCTACTACCAAATCATTGGTTAATTCACCCACAAACATTGATATAAACCTGTCATTTCATCAGTGCAGGTAAACATGGAGGAGAAGAGGAGAGCGCATGGAAATCGAGGAAATTTTTAATTAATTTATTTGTAGGTGGAACCATGATTTAGCGAAATCTCTAGGAGGGTGAAATTTTTGCAGTTTCCAAATTGGACAAATTTTATGTCGATCTTACACCTCTCGGTGACATGAACCTAATGGTGCAGTCAGTTTCCTGATCTGAGCAGCATATTTGCAAAGGACCCAGAGGAGGGAATCTTTGAGGAATCTAGGGGGAATATAAAATATTCCTTAAGCCCCATATTTCCACTTTCTCATAATTCAAAAATTTCAAAGTTGATTTTGCACTATTCAACGCCACAAATCTGATGGTGTGTTCATATTTTCTATTTGCTCATTCTATTTTTTGGCCACTTTTCTAAGTGTAGTGCAGATGTCAGCATTCATGTGCGAGCAACCATTCCATGAGATTCGACGCCACAAGATTGATGGTACATCTAGCTTCAACAGTTTGACATCCTTTTCTTCAGATGGCCCTAGATGTGAGGTATATGAAGTGTGTTAATGTACTTATTTTTGCTATGCATTGTGCTACACAGATCCATGTTTGATGTTTGATGTGGGATCTTGTTTATTACTGGTTTTCATGATTCCTGCTTTATGTGATGCGGAATCATTTGTGAGATGTACTTGTTGTCATGAGTCATCATGCTTTGTTTGAGATCCCTTTGTCAATATGTTGATGGGATACTCAAGTGTCTCCATGTATGCCTTCATTGCGATCCCTTTTATGCCATGTTGGCGGGATGCTCATTATTATCATGCATGAGTTTTATGTCATACTGATAGGAGTCCTTTTTTACTGAGAGTTCCTGTAGAGAAACATCTCTTGGAGCCACTCCTGCTTGAGGGCATTTTCCTTGTATGACAGTGACATCACCTCTTATTTACATCATCACTATTGACAGCACTTAATCTAGCGGCCTACACCATCTTGACAATGGGGCTCGGAGGCGTAGTCCCTCCTCGACGAACTCCATTATCAACAGCTTATGTTTTCATATGTTGATGAATGTCATGTTCTTATTCTTTACAACATGCAAATGTATTCATTTATGTTCTTTTAAAAATGAAATTTAACACATCACGAAAGTAAAAGGTCTTAGAAGGGTCCTTTGTCCCACCCGGACCCAGATCAGTGAAGCTTGTGGAGTGACCTTGGTTTCCTTTGGCATGAGGTTGGTATCCTGATCCTGTTCTGGCTACTCCATCTCCATGTCCATCTGTTCTACTATCGATTCATACTACGGAGCAAGTTCCTGTTCCTATGGTTGCTCACCTTGTTCCTCATCTGCAGATAGTTTATAGTCTTCAACCTGTATCGGCATAGTTTGCATTGTCTGTGTGCCTTGTGATTCCTCCTATTCTTGTTTTTGTTCATGTTCTTGTTCTTGTTCCTATTCATTCTCACATTATACTTCCTTCTCTCATCTATGCAGATCTTGTTCTTATTTGAGCTTCTGGTAAACTTCCTACAATTCCCTTTCTGCATCTTCCAACCTTTTGTTCTCCCTGTTTCTTTGTGCTATCCTCCTATCGCATTTTCACCTCTTTGCATCTATCTCCAAAGCTACTTTTTCCACAAGTGGGTCTTCCTTAAACTTGTAGCTTTGCTCCATCTTTGTGATTTTGACAATCTTCCTCTTGCCTTTGTCTTGCACAGGTTTGCTTCTTGTTGCTACTTTTGTTGCTTCTCCCTATGGTGCTACTGCCATGAGTGTTGCTAGCCACTCTACTACCATGCTAACTAATTCATTAAGCTTAGAGGAGTTATAAAAATATCTCCATGACTCTTCCTCTGGCCAATAATACACCCCGTGGATCCACGAATAGTACACTCTTGCACAATGGTCCTTACATAAACCATGTGAATCATATGGATTGAAACTCTTGGTGCCGAACTTAAACTTCTTGAAGTCTTCGACCTTGGCACCCACTTCTTTCAAACTCTACATCGCGTACAACCCAATTCGCACAGGGAGCTTTGGCCATGGTGCCTTCTTCTTCCTATGCAATCTAGCTGATAAGCCTGTTGAGATGTGGTTTGCAACCACCTACATGACTAGCTTTTCCATGGAAAACCTTGGAAACACATGTAGATCTTTCTCCGCAAAGTTCATTTTGATTAAGGTTCCCTTGGGTGAGGCATAGCAATCTGCAATGTTAAACAACGCCTCCATTGCTTCCTAGGACATGCAAGGTGGATCTTGTTCAAAGAACATCGTGTATTGAGGGGCGATGAAATGGTCAGATATTCTAGCCATGACTCTTAGGTAGCTGGAGTCTGAGAGAAGCTTGCAATATATGTTCACATCATTCTATGAAATTGTCCATGCCCAACCCATGCCAGGAAACGGTTGCCTTCTGATCCAACATAGCAACACAATTTTATGGGAAGGTCTCTGTACTCCCTTGGCCATACAAGCGGCATGCAAAAATGACCAAGAATTGGTATGCCTTCCTGAGTTTCTTCCCTCTATGTATCTGGTTAGATGTTGTCTTGAAATTCAATGGCTCCCTTACCCAATGCTTCAAGATGTCTCTTGTATTTGTGCTGATGTTGGGAGTGTAGAATGATGCATCCATCCTTCTCACCGATTGTGGAAACTGATAAATTTATTGATAATCTTCCATCCTAAAAGAAGCAATCTTTGATCCACTAAAATTGCTCAGTATCAGTGTGTGAGATAATATAGTGGATCACATCTATGCATGATAACACGGGAAACTTGCATGCAACCTTGTACAATCCTGACATATGAATATTGACATAGACCTGTCAGTCCTACAGATTCTCCTCAAAGCTACCTGAGAAAATAGTGTTGATGTCTTGGAATGTGATCTTGATATCCTTCTCAATGAACAGGTGCATGTTTGTGTACATGGGAAATCTCATAGACCCCTTTACAACCACATCTCCAATACTATGTTCAAATGTCTTTTGATCCAGCTCTCTTAGAGGCCATGATACTTGTACTACTGAGAAGCTGCTCAGAAGCATGTGGTACCTGGAGACAGAGAAGACACACACAGTGAGACAATGTCAACTAAAAACATCAAGCAACTCGAGAAACACTCGAGAAATAAATTGGTGACTACCAGGCAAGATTGTGCAACATTGACTCTGGGAAGCTAGGAGACTATCAGCTAGAACTGTGCATTAGTCTCAGTTGCCAGTGAGGCTCACTATTGATTGGATCTGTGCAATGTCCAATCCACTAAGGCTGACTGCTGACTGAAACTATGCAATGTGCATAACATTCACGTTGGGTTTCTGGCTAAAATTGCACATTACTCAATTCTAGTGAGCAAGACTGGGCATTGCCTTTGAGGATTTCACGGAGCACATCTGGGAGCTAGTGTGGGCAGACTTTGTGCAATTCCTAGAGGCAAGGTAGTGCCTTGACTACCAAGAATGCATAGAGCATGCTAGGAGACATAAGATTGGGGCGAAAGATAGCCCAAATCTGCCCAATGGCAACCTAAAAACATGAACGACTGAGTGTGTGCATGAAGCTGGTGCAGATCTGAGTGAAATAGACATGCATGAAATTCAGGTCAGTGAAGAAATCAGTTAAATGGAAAAACCAAGAAGTTCAGGAAGCGAGTCGCCGCTGTTGTAACATTATTTGGTTTTGATAAGTTAGTATATTAGCCAAAAATAATTTTAAAATGTTAAGTTAGGATATGGATGCAAAAGAAAGAAAATTTAAAATGTTAGGCCAATTTAATGTTTTTATAGACATCCATATCAATAAAATGATAGGTGTTAGCAGCCCTAAACAAAGAAGGCAAAAGAAAAATAAAACATTAGGGAAGAAAAAAAGAAAAGAATGGCTTCATTTCATATTTTTATAAATGCACAGGCTGCTAGTCAAAATGTGCCACATTGGGAAATGTCAAATTATCTTAATATATAATTAGTTCCTTAATTGGGATTAACTCTTTAATTTAAAAACTTTGGCATTTCAATTATATTGTAACGTGCAAGTCTGATTTGACGTCCCCACCGAGAAACTCATCACCTCACATTAACACTCTTCCACCTCTCACCTCATGTGTTCCCATCTCCCAAGATCCAACGGCCCACACAACATTTCGGCTCCCCCTCACCATCCAAAATTTACAGTCGGGGGGGGGGGGGGGGGGTTTCCGAAATGGGCGGTATTCGAAACCACACCTGCCCCTACGTGTCAACACTCCAGCGTTTCGGACCCCCCTCAGGAGAAACCGTTAATCGCCTCCCCCCCTCCGAAAAGCAGTTTCTCCACCTCCTGATACCACTCTTCTAGCCGTTGCGCTCCCGCCACTCACCTTCCGCCACGTCATTTTCCCGTTGATTCCACCAATCACATCTACTCCCTCCAAAACTAAGACATTAAATAATTAAATGGTTTAACCATTAATCCAATGGACCTACGCCACCTTCAATGGAAAAACCAGGCTGTTATATAATCCTCCCTTCCACTCATTAATTGGTTATTGAATTCATACACTGCCACTGTTATTGCTCTGTTATAGGTTTGCTGGACCAAACTCCGACATTTTAACCCGCTAGCGACAATGTCCGTTTACTCATTTTCAGCCTCTTACCTCTATTCTTGTCCTCAAATCCTAAGTCCCCTCTGTGTATTGAAGCCTATAATCTAGTTTTTACTACTATCCTTAGCCTTTTCCGAAGATGCCTCCAAAGGACAAGGGACCAGAAGAACCTATCAAACCTCTGATCTATCCTCCCATTGATTTTTACCACATCACTTTGGCTAACAAAGACCATAAAATCCATGAAACTCTCTACGAATTTAACCTCTTTGAGATATATTGTTGGCTCGAGGACACATACATAGACAAATCTGATGACATTCAACTCAGTGGGAACCCAATTTACCCCACTATATTTTTTCTCGTACCCAGTACACCCTAGAATTTGTGAGGAAGTGTCATGCTTGTTATCTGCCAACCCAAAGAGCCATCATTGCCCCCATTGGAGAAATGTTATTCACTATCACTCCTCAAGTCATAGACTAGATGATGCAGGCCCCTATAGTAGAGAACGCCACCCCCTTTTCCTACGAAGCACTTATTGAATTATACCAGAAATTGGACTTTGCCAAGAGAGCCAAAACCCTCGAACTTTTCTTGACAAAATATGCCCCATTTCCAAAGAAAAAACCTCCCTATCCCTCCTCTATTTTCCTTGAGAGAGCCAAGCAAATTATCACAGTCATCTCTTACCTCCTTGGCTACTGCTCAGATCAGTGGGTAGATGAGGCCATCATAGGATTTCTGTCCACTTTCTCTGTTGATTCTAAGCCCTCCATCATGTTTAATTTTAGCCAATTTCTTGCAGATTCAATTAATGAGTAGTTTATCAAATTCCAAACTATGGAGGTGTTCAAGTATGCCTTCGTGTTAGTTTATATGTTCTTATGTTTTCAGGGAGGCAACATCAAGCTTGCTTTACAAAAGATGGATAAAGAAGGAAACCAACAGTCATTCATATTTTGGACTACTCTGGTGATGAAGGAATAAAAGGAATACACATATAAATAGTTCATAGAGATGTTTGTGCATCCAACAATTAGTCTCTTAGGAAACAGAACAGAACCAAGGATCAGTGAGGAAATTAGAAAGGTGTTGCAGATATTATACCAAGTTCAGATAGGGGATTGGTACCTCTATCAAAACTATACATAATTGAGAATATTTGGGTGTGAGCTTAAACCTTACAAGATGCCTAAATTCCTCCCAATGAGTATTTTTTCTCTAGAGTACACAAGGCAGATGCTTAATATGGATGAGATCCACTTTGTAGCTGCCAAGAAGAAGTTTGAGTTCAAAATTAAAACAAAAATTGGGCCTTTCATTTGCAGCAGTAGGGTAGTAGGGGAAGAAGTTGATAAGATACTAAAAGAAATGCAGTTCAGCTTTAGCTTCACTTAGTCATATGATCCACTAGGGATCATTTCTAAATTAAGAGTAGAAACCAAATCTACTGCCTATTTTCACACAGCCAAATCAGAGATAGAGAAGTACAAAAAACAGCTAGAATGGGTTGAGAATACCCTACAAGAGGTAGAAGAGCAGATGGTATCATCCTCTACAGCACAGACTCCTACCATGCAGGAGAAAATAGCTAAGAGAAGCAAAGAAGAAGAGTCCCCTTCAGGGACTGAAATTTTCAGTGAAGGATTCAAAATTATGTATATAAAGAAGGCCAAGCTTAGTTCCAAACTAAGCCTCAACAAGGATTCAGAGCAGGAGAACATTATCACCATTAATGAGCCACTTGTTTCCTCATTAGTGGGTGATCAGACCACACTGTCTCCCACTACCTCCATGGATTCACAAGATCAGTAGCAAATGCAGATCATCACATCTACTACAAGGGAGACAGAGAAAATTATAATGGACATTTTTAAGGAGATAAAAGTAAGGAATGAGGCCTTCAAGATTAACACCTACAATCAGCTCTGGAATTAGACTTCTAGTTCTCAAAGCAGGCTGTTGTCAGCCTTTAATTTAGAGAAAGGTAAAATGTAAATGGAATTCCTCCAGGCACATGTTCCCCAACCCAAGTCAACATCATACTACAAGAAGATAGCATTTGAGTTTGATGTAAAATATATAGATCCCATTGACCAAGTGGAGATGCACAAGCAGACTGGGAAATGATTTTTTCCATTGTCACTAACACTGATATGAGTTTGTCTAAACTGTAGGTTACATTAGCCAATGTTTAATCACAACTGAAGATGGAGAAGGTATCTGCACTTGCCAAAGACACCAAGATCAAAACTCTGGAGGACTTGGTGATCAAAGTGGGTTATGACCCTACAAACATCAATGTTGCAGAAGAGCTTGTAAAGAAAAAGAATTTAGACATATCAACATTAAGGAAGCAGTTGAAATTTCCAGCTACAGAAGATCCTCTGGCCAAGGATATTGAAGAAATAGAGACACAAAAGGAAGATATGATGAAACTCATCATGGAGCAGAGTGCATAGTTGAGCAAATGGAGACAGAAAATGGAAAAGATGATTAAAGAAAAGGAGAAAAATACCAAAATGGTTGTTCTCCCTTTGGAAGCACTCCCTATCACAGCCATTCCTACATCCATATATTTTACAACAAGTATAGGGGATGTTGCAGATCAGTTGGAAAATGTAGTACAAAACAAGTCTCTCCAGACTGAATAGATCAAATCTCTCCAGACTGAATAGATCAAAAGGTTGTAGGCTCAAGTCAAAATTCTACAGGATCATCAGACAAATACTGAAACTTTTCACACAACAAAGCTACAGAGAGCTCAAAATCAGATAGAGGTATGGAAGAAGTTAGCAGCTGAGTCCTCTATTGGCTACACACTGGCCTATGTTAAAGAATCATATGGAACAATATCATTGAAGAAATAGATGACATATGTCCATGTATCTAGATTATATTCAAGCAGAAGGAATTGATGGAGAAATCTAAGAAAACCATTTCCACTGTCAATGCTAAAATGGGAGAAATGCCTACTACATCCAACAACATCATAAAGTTCCTCAATTCCAAAAACAGATATGAGCTAGATGATCTAGGAGTGGATGACAGAACAGAAACCATCTTGGAAGTAAAGAAAGTTCTAATAAAGAAGAACTTGGTTGTACAGCTGATAGAGAAATGTCACACTCTGAAGGTAGCAGCTAACAAGTTTTTCACTAGAATAAATGGATTGAACAAGAAAGGTTTTCCTTCTCTATTTGTGATCAATGACAAATTGATGACTAGAGAATATTACAATAAGAAGCTTCAAGACATTGTAAAGGATACAACTAAGTCTTCCCACATCAAAGGTACTATGACAGGTAGATATTTTTATGAAGCTATCAGCAACATAAGTTTTATCCAACACGAGATAAAACACATTTTTGCAGTAAAACCCACTTTTTCTCGATATACTGAGGTAGATGAGATTGACCGCAAGGTAATAAATATTTCTATTCTAGATGAAGAGCAGTGGGATAAGTTGTGTGAATTCAAGGATTAAAAAGACGGGTCAACTTCACCAGCGCAACACCCAAATAGTGGTCACTCAGCAACTGTTCTCCTCCAAAGTAGGTCCAGATGTCCACATCACTTCACCAGATTCATTCATTATGATCACATTATTTCTTTTCTGTTAGTTCAAAGTCAATAATAGAATGTCGTGTCAATGATGCATTAATTGTAATATTTTTGTAAATTTTGTTTAAATACTTCATTCTGTCGAAGTATTAAGGGTTGAACCCTTAAACATGTTATCAAGCATATTTGTACTAAGCTGGAGCATTTTCGAAATACTAAAAGATTCTAGATTTGCCTCATATGGTTTGTCTCTCAGTGAGTTGTTTTCATCTTGTTTATTCATTATGTCTTCTTCATATAAATTAAGTCTTTTGCAGTTATCCGATTTAAAATTTAATTGAATTTTAGTTTCATTTTGGATCCTCTATGAAGTTGTAATTTTAATAAGAGATAAGTTTACAGAACTATTTGTTATTGTAAATTCCTCTTTGAGTATAAATTGAAATAGATCTTTGTGATAGTCTGATTATATTTTGTTGATTAAGAAAACATTGTTTTCTTAATTTATGCTTATAAATGGTTAAATACTTAGTTTTATTATTAAATCAATTATACCTCTTCATATTATACTTCTCCATCCTACTAAAATCAAAATAACCATGTGCATTTAAAGAACAACCTTTTATTCTATTAAGAATCTATCTAAGTTTAAAGCACATGTTTATAAATAGTTCATTGGTCATCCAACCATTTAAAACAACAAAGCATTATAGATTCTTTGGCATAACTAATTGACCTTAGGTTATCTCAAAGGACAACATCAGATTGGCATTGTTGCTGGGGAGCAAAGGATTGAAAGCTAATTTTTCCCTAGGGAGACGATTCTCCCTCTCCTTTAAGGTGAATAAAGGATAAGGATATAGGTCAAAATCTTTCACCTGGCAATTCCACTGGTCCAAGCTGGATCTTTTTAATCATACTAGACCACATTATGATTCTTAGATTGTTAACCCTCTACCAGATCCAAAAAGACTTATTAGGGGAGCCTGTTTAAGGAGAAGACTTAGAACACCTTCTTCTTCTTCAACTTTACACCCTGAAGACATCTCATATGTAGATCCATTTTCATTTGTGCCATCCCATCCTGATTGGATTGAATTACCTCTTAGGGTTTCTGAACTCCATTCCAGAGGAGTAGATCTTCCATCAGCCTTTTTAATGCAATCACTTGAGTCATATCAAGTCCCATCCATTCTTATCAAATCACCTTCATATGAGGAAGAATTGGGTTTACATTTACCTGAATTCAAACCTATAGACTTCATTTCTCCAACTCCTTATTCTATTTCATCAACCTCTACTAATCTTGAAAAGACATTTTCTGTCTATTCAAATCCTTTGTTTGATAATAAGGAAGACTTTCCACTAGGAGTTCAAAAGTTAGTTATTAAAACCCCTTCGAAATCCTCAAAGATATATCCTCCCTCTTTCTCTCCTCCACATATTAATAGCCCTACCAATTCATCTTCATCCCCTTCATCTTCACCATCTCCCTCTTCCTCCTCATCATCCACTCACTCACCCTAGACTCCTCCTGTTATTCTGGATTTTCGACCCATTGTGCAAGCAAGGTATGTTGCTCTAGTTCTCCCTAAAAACTTGGAAAATTTTCCTGATGGATATCTAAAACATCTACCAAGATTTAATGGAGAAACAAGTCCCTCAGTAGAGGATCATGTATCAACTTTCCTAGATTTTGCTAACAATATGAACATAGAATAGGAAGATGTCTATATGAGATTATTTGTACAATATTTAGAAGGAAATGTTAGGATCTCGTTTAGGCAAATTAGAGCTGACTCTATTAGAAAATGGAATGAGCTCATAAATATCTTTAAAAACCAATGGGGGGTAATGAAATATCCTATTTACTTTCTAACTTAATTTGACAATTGAAGAGAAATCCTGGTAAACCAGTTGTTGAATTCATCAAAATATTTAAAAAACTCTATCATAAAATGCCCGATGATTGTAAACCGCCAGTAGCAGCTACAAAGGTCATATTTTCCAAATCATTTGAATATGAATTTGCAGTCATGCTAAGGGAAATGGTTTCTAATACATTAGAATACATGCAGACAAATGCCATAGAGGTAGAAGTTAATAGGTCAGATTTTGGAAAACTTAAAGCTAAAGTGAAGAAAGAAGAAAGAAAAATAAAAGCTAGGGTTGATGACTCATCATCTTCCAATTCTAAACTTGAAGATCAGAAAATTGATGAAATTACATCTTTACTTGGAAACCTTTCTAATAGGATTTCTAAAATTGAAACACAACCTAGAACTGCTCAGCAAACTGTTGTCAGACCTCATGCTCAAACTCAATTCTGAAGAACTCCTCAAATGCAAATTCTTCAAAGACGAGGTTTTGATCAAAACATTCAACCACCTTTGTTGATTGATGATCAACAGCCACAGGATACAGGCCCTTTAATCACTGAAGATATCAATAATATTGATTCTTCAACAATACAAATGGCAATAGTTCCTTCATCTTCACCTCAGTCTTTTGAACAAGAACAAGGAGATGCTCATTTCAAAATACCAAGCACTCTCTAAATTTCTGATTGCAAAATTGAATAAGAGGTATGATCTAAGACCAAGATCAGGTCCAGGCAGACCTTCAAAATCTACCACTATAATTGAACCTGCAATAAAATCCATTCAAACAGAAAATCCAACACCTCAGACTACAGAGTCATCCACTTAAACCTTTCATCTGATAAGACCATTTTGACAACCTTTAATATTGAAAAGGATTTGGAAAGGGTCAAGATTCCTATACCTTTAGCTGAACTTTCCAAAAACCTTGGTTATAAAAATAAAGTGTCTAAATGGATACAACCCTCTAGTGTAGACACTAAGGGGGATGTTATTAGTTTGCAAGATGAAAAGCCCTCAGTACTGTTTTCCCCTAGTTCTTATATGATTTATGAAATTGTTCCACCATTTTATGTAACTTTAACGGCTCATGACTTTATTTTGTAAAACTGCATGATGGATTCTAGAGCTTCACATAACCTTATGCCAAAGGTAATTATGGACCAGCTTCAGTTACAAGTTACTCATTATTATCATGATATTTACATCTTTGATTCAAAGAAAGTACCATGCCTAGGATTAACCAAAGACCTAGTTGTGACCTTAGCTCAAATACCTATCAAGAGTATAGTTTTAGACATAGTTGTCACTGATATTCCTGCCAATTTCGGCATGCTCCTATCTAGATCATGTTTTGCTAAACTTGGAGGATCACTTCATATGGACATGTATTTTTCTACTATTCCAGTCTATGGAGGTGAAGATTTAAGGTTATATAGGGAATTTAGGTTCCTTCATACTATTTGTAGGTTTGATAAAGTGAAAAACCACCCTATCTATGCAATAGATCGGGATTTTGGTTGCTTTCAGTTATCTTCACCAAATTCATCAAACACTCAACTTTCCATTGAAAATATAGTTTCCAAACCTAAATTTGTAGAATCAGATACCTGGAAACTTTATTTTGATGGATCTTGCTCAAAAGAAGGAGCAAGAGAAGGAATTGTTTTAATTTCACCAAATAAAGAAAACATAACTCAGCCATGTAAAATTGAATTTGAGGTCACCAATAATGTGGCTGAGTATGAGGCTTTTCTTCTTCATCTTGAGCTACCTAAGAGCTTAAAGGTTCAAAACTTGAGTGTCTTTTCTAATTCTGAGCTTATAGTGAAGCATGTTAGAAATCTGTGTCAAACGAAACACCCAAGGCTTAGGTCCTATAGAAATGAAGCTTGGGACAAAATTGAAAATTTATTCCAAGGATTTAACATAAATTTTATTCCCAGAGATGAAAATATGCATGCTGACTCACTAACTGTCTCAGCAAGCTCTTTCAAAATCCCTGAGCCAGTATTGTTAGAGTACCAAATTCAAGTCAAGTATAGACCATCAATTCCTGATAACCTCATACTTTGGATACAATCCCTATAAATTTGTATCTGGAGACGGAGCTCCACCATGGCACCGCAGAGTGGGATATATTAAGGGAACGATTCTTAATGACCTTCAGTTTTGAAGATGTGTTTGAATGCTTTGATGAAGCTCTACAGGAGATTAAGGCAGCAATCTTCAAAATTCCGCAAGATCCTTTAGAGTTGGTTAAGCCAAATTGGAGCACCTAGTTGTGCCACGCACTGGAATGATATAATGTGACCGCTAAGGGGGAGGATGAAGATCCAAGAAATATCAATATTCCAAAGGTAGAAGGCCATTGCGAGGTCGAAGGTCTGTAATTAGAAATCCCGGAAATCACCGCTCCATTGAAAACCAAGCAAGTAAAAATTGGTACTGAAGTAGAGCCAAAATTTGCAAAGATCAGGGACTACTGGGATGATGCCATAGTGGCTAAAGTTGTTGAGTTACTTCGCAAGTACCAGGATCTTTTTCCTACCAAGTTTTCAGACCTAAAGGGCATCATAGGTGACTTGGGTGTGATGAAAATCACTTTGAAATTGGACACGAATCCTATTAAGCAGAGGTCATATTGCCTTAATCCCAAATACAAGGAAAAGATCCACTTGGAGCTGATAAGATGTTAGAAGAAGGCATCACCGAAACTATAGAGGAATCTGATTGGGTGAGTCCGATGGTGGTTCAAGAGAAGAAATAGAAGGGAGAAATAAGGATTTGCATAGATCTAAGGAAACTTAGTGATTCCTACATCCATGATCCTTTTCCGACACTGTTTACTGATGAGGTATTGGATAACATTGAAGGGAAGGAGGCCTACTCATTCACTGATGGGTATTTGAGGTACCATCATATCAATATTGCACCAGAGGATAGGAGAAAAACAACCTTCGCAACTGAATGAGTTATATTGTCATGTCATTTGGACTCAAGCATGCACCTGCGATATTCTCTCACATAGTTATAGCAGTGTTTAATGAGTTCATCCATAAGTTCTTGGAGGTATATTTTGATGACCTGACAGTATTCGGTCTGGTAAAGCACCATGTAGCAAGTCTGCGCCTAATGTTGGATACGTGCCCCAAATACTAGATCATGTTGAATCTGAAGAAGTGTCTATTTTGTGTCCCCTTTGGGATCTTACTGGGTCATGTGGTGTGCAAGCAAGGATTGATGGTGGACCCTGCCAAGATTGTGGTGATAGTAAATTTGGAGGCCCCAAGAAGTGTCAAATAGTTGCATGCAAAGCTCAGGCATACAGGATATTATAGGAAGTTCATCAAGGCTTATGCTCAGATTATTGCGCCCATGGAGAAACTATTGAAGAAGGATGCTACATTCTATTAGGATGAATATTGTCAACGCAGTTTGGATGTATTGAAGGAGAAGATGGTCACCACGCCAATTTTGGTCTTCCCTGATTGGAAAAAGGAATTCCATATACATGTTGATGCCTCTTGCATTGCGTTGGGAGTAGTACTAACATAGACCGGTGAAGGAGAGATGGACCACCCTATAGCCTTCCCGAGTAAGAAATTATCAAAGGCCAAGAAGAATTACTCAACGACAGAGTGCGAAGGATTGGCTATGGTGTATGCACTACAAAAGTTCAGGCACTACCTATTGGGAGGACATTTCAAAATGTACGCAGATCATTCTGCCTTGAAATACCTCATCAATAAGCCTGTGTTGGGGGGGAAGATCTGCCAATGGTTGCTGCTATTCTAGGAGTATGAATTCGAGGTGATTGTGAAGCGAGGAAGGTTGAATGTAGGACCTGACCATCTATTGCGGATCGAGATAGGAGAAAATCCTACTAATTTGGAGGAAAGGCTACCTGATGCGTAGCTCTTCATGGTGTGTGTAGCAGATAACCACTTTGTAGATATTGTTCACTTTCTGACTACAGGGACAGCAACGGAAGGATACACCAGTCATAAATAGATGGAGTTAGTAGTGCGCACGATGGATTTCTCAGTAATTGCAGGACATTTATATAAGATGGGTGAAAACGAGATATTGTGACGATATGTGCCATATTTTGAATGGAATAACATCCTCGCTGAAGCTCATGGAGGGGTTGTGGGAGGATATTATGCAGGAAAGGCGAAAACAAAGAAGATTTTCCGCACAAGGTTGTGGTGGCCTACGCTGCATAAAGATTCTAAAGCATATTGTAGGGAGTGCAATGCATGTCAACAAACAGGAAAACCATCACGGAGGGATGAGTTTCCACTGAATCCTCAAGTATCGTTATAGCCATTTGAAAAAAGGGCAACTAAATTTGTTGGGCCAATTCAGCCCCCAAGAAAGAAGACAGGTGTCCGCTATATCATCACTGTGACAAAGTATCTAACCATATGGGTGGAGGCACAACTAGTGAAGGATTGTACAGGTGCTACAGCAACAAATTTCTTATTTGAGTATGTGTTAACTATATTTGGCTGGCAAAAAGTGTTGATGAGTAATTAGGGTACGCACTTCCTAAATGAAACGATTAGCGCGTTGATTGAAGAGTTCCAAGTTTATCATCAGAAGAGCACACCATATCATGCTGAGGCTAATGGAATAGTTGAGGCCTTTAATAATATCTTGGAGAACGTGTTGACAAAGATTTGCAACACACAATGGAATGACTGGAATGTGCATGTACCTACAGTGCTATGGGCGTATAGGACTACTTGAAAAAATATGATAGGACATGCACATTTTATATTGGTTTATGGCATGGAAGTTGTGATTCCTATGGAATATATCATACCTAGTTGAAGATCATGAAGCCTTGGAAGAACGATTCGCACAACTGATGGAGCTTGAAGAAGATAGATTCTTGGTTGGATTCCATCAACAAGTACAGAAGAAATGTGAAAATGCATGGCATGATTGACACATCAAGGTGCGCACATTCAAGGTAAATTATTTGGTATTGTTGTATGATAGCAAGTTGACTAAGTTTCAAGGGAAATTTTAGATGCACTGGCTTTGGCCATATGTTATCAAAGAGATTACAGATGGAGGCACAGTTCTGTTAGAAAATTATATATTACGAAGCAATGGAACACATAAAATATTGCAGAAATATAAACACAGAAAATGCACAAAACAAGAGAGACACAGATATACGTGGTTCACCCAGTTTGGGCTACGTCCAACTCGAACAGCCAGTCCTTCCTTTCTATTATCCAGCAAAATGAAGAGACACAACCTACAGCAAATCCGCTGTAATATCCTTTGTTTTCTCTCACAGTCTCATCTCTCTGTTTCTCGCTCACACACACACACAGAATACACATCTATATCGCCGCCTCAAATA